>JAWZTD010101686.1:0-27543 GCA_035221335.1 Echites panduratus | reverse complement strand
TTATGACTTGTGGGTTTAGACCCGCTGCCAATGTTAAATAAACCTACAGGGTCACACACTAAAGCAAGTAATCACGATCTTTTAATTGTGAATTTAATTGAATTGGGAATTTCTTTTAATAGATTTTAAAGGAAATTAAAATCATATTTTGATGAGATCAATAATACATTTCCTAATTGTGAGAAATTAGTAATATAAATATAAAAGGGGAAGAGAAGCTAGGTTTAGGATTTATATCCTATTTGATAGGAAAGAATAAATCCTAGCCATCCACTCTATTAGATTGGAAAGAATAAATCCTAGCCATCCATTCTATTAGATTGGATGGAATGAATCCTAGCAGTCCATCTTTCTTTCTCTTAACTATAAAGAGATAAGAATGGTCTTGCCAGGGTTTACTCTTGATACAAGCTATTTTGATAGAGAGAAAACCCTAGCCGAAATCACTTCTTCTCCTCTCTAAATTTCCTCCATCAAGCTTCTAAATATCAGATTTGGGAAGCTTAAGGTTCTAGCAGATCTAGCAGTTTGTTGATTTTGCTGTGTGGATACCGGTAGAGGACGTTCATGTTTCGCAGCGTCTAGATCCAAAAGATTTGCTGTTTCTATTCTTCAAATCATAGAAAAGGTATGATTTTCTTACAATTCAGTTTTACATAATGTACATGGACCCTGGATCGGGATTGTGAAAAATTTTATTTTCGCTGCTTCTATGTTCATAAATCCCAACAGCCTCAAACAAATGCTTTAGGTCCATTGCTCCCGTTAGAGTGTGGAGGCCGAATTGGCAGGACAACAAACCTATTCACTTAGCGATTATAAAAGTCCTTTCATCCATATTTACAAAAATCATTCCCAACAAATATAACAACAAACAATTGGGTACTTCATCATTTGTTTTCTGGTATTTTAAAAAACACCTATTGTGAACCAAATTAATGTTAAATTCAAATTAAATTTTATATATTATTATTATTGAGAGTTTTATAGATTTTTAAGAGGTTGAGTTTGGATACACATTAGTGAGATACAGGTCGATAAAAAAAGATTTAATGCACCCCACCATTGATTTAAAATAGCCTATAATGACTGAAAAGATGGTTTTGTTTCGTCGCGCCCATCAGAATGTGATGGAACCAGCAAGAGAAAATGGAAGCGAATTACAAATCTATTTTACAGAGGTTTTGATCCATTGTATAGAAAATTCATTCCACACAAAAAATACAAAGAAAATTCTTTATTCAACATTTCCCCTTCTCGAGGCACATATTAGGAGAGAAATTTTTGTAATATCAAATTGAAATTTTTTAAACTTATTTTGATGAGGAATTTAAGAGATTTTTGAGAGGATCAGTTTGGAAAATCATTATCAAGATACAAAAGTAATTTTGATAAGATATATTTAATTACACACTATTAACTTCTAAAATGTTGATAACTTAAAATAGAAGGTATTGTCTCAGGCAATTGCTTTCCGTACATTACGCCCATTAGAATGTGGTGGCTGAATGGGCAAGACAATGAACCTATCCATATATCCTTTTTTAACATGGTATTCATTCATCTTTACAAAAATCATTCCTAACATGGATAACGACAAATAATTGGCTACTTCATCATTTGAGTTCTGGTGTTTTAAAAAACACAGTGTGAGCCAAATTAGTGAAAAATTCAAATGAAATTTTATATATTATTATTATTATTATTAGGAGTTTTGGATATTTTCAAGAGGTTGGGATTGGATACATATTAGTGAGATATTTTAAACTTATTTCTATGTGGAATTTTAGACATTTTTATGAGGTTTAGTTTGGATAATCATTATTGAGAAACAAATGAAATTTTGATAAGATATATTTAATCCGAGACACTATTAGTTTTAAGATTTTTGAAAACTTAAAATAGTCGGTATTGCGTCAGACACTTACTTTCGACCCATCGCATCTATCAGAATGTGGTGGCAGAATTGAAATAAAATCTAACCTATTCGCATATCGATTTATACGAGGTTTTCATCGATCTCTACAAAATTCATTCCCAAAAGGGTAAGGACAAAACAATTAAGTAGGTAACCATTATTGTTGGAGTGTTTTAAAAAAACCAATCGTCAGCAAATTAAAAAAATTCAAATGAAAATTTTAATATTATTATTATTAAGAGTTTTGAAGATTTTCGAGAGGTTGAGTTTGGATAAACATTAGTGAGATACTAAATAAATATCGATAAAAAAGATTTAATGCACCCTACCACTGATTTATATATGGTACAAAACTTAAAATAGCCGGTGTTGTCTGAAGACAAACTTTCGTTCCTTCGTGCCCATCAGAATGTGATGGTAGAAATGAAAGATCATGGAACCCATTCACAAATCGATTTTATAGAGGTTTTGACCAATCTCATAGAAAATTCATTCCACACATAGAAAGTCACAAAAATTTGCTAGTTCAACATTTGTGCTTCTAGAGGCTTTAACAACCACCTACTAGGAGAGAAATTTTTGTAATATCCAACTGAAATTTTTTAAACTTATTTTTACAAGAAATTTTAGAGATTTCTGAGTCTTTGAATTTGGAGAATCATTATCAACATACAAAAGAAATTTTGATAAGATGTATTTATTCGACACACAATTATTTTCAAAACTGTAGAAAACTTAGAATAGGTGGTGTTGCCCCACACAATTGCTTTCAGCCCATTGTGCCCATTAGAATGTTATGGATGACTGGGTTGGACAACAAACCTATTCAAATATCGATTGCATAAAAATGTACTTTCGTTCCAACAGGCAAATTGGAATGTGATGGCAGAAACGACAAAACATGGAATAAATTCATAATCGATCTTATAGAGGTTTTGATCTATCTTAAAGAAAATCGATTCCACAAAACGAAAATCACAAAAAAATTTTATATTACAACATTTGTGGTGCTAGAGGCTTTAAAAAATACCTATTAGGAGACAAATTTTTGTAATATCCAAATCAAACTTTTTAAACTTATTTTTATGTTAAATTTCAGAGATTTTTTAGAGGTTGAGTTTGGATAATCATTATTAAGATACAAAAGAAATTTTAATAAGATATATTTAATTAGATAAACTATAAATTTCTAGATTTTTGAAAACTTAAAATAGTCGGTGTTGCCTCACACACTTACTTTTGACCCATGTCACCCATCAGGTTGTGGTGGCCGAATTGAAAGGACATCGAACCCATTCACATATCAATTTTACCAAGGTTCTTTTCCATCTTTACCAAATTCATTCCCTACAAGGATAAGGACAAAACAATTGAGTAGGTCATCATTAGTGTTCTCGTGTTTTAAAAAACACCTATTCTTTGCCAAATTAGTATAAAATTCAAGTGAAATATTTTTATATGATTCTTATTAAGAGTTTCGAAGATTTTTGAGAGGTAGAGTTTGGATAAGCATCAGTGATATACAAGAGAAATTTACCATAAAAAAAATTTAATGCACCCAACTATTAATTTATACATGTATAGAATTTAAAATAGTCTATGTTGAGTGAAAATATACTTTCATTCCGTCAAGCCTATCAGAATGTGATGGCAGAATGAACACAATGTGGAGCAGATTCACTAATAGATTTTTCTGAGGTTTTGATCCTATTTTATAGCCAAGTCATTACAAAAAAAAAAAAAATGCCAAGTAGAACATTTCTACTTTTTGAGGTTTTAAAAAACTGCTTTACTAATAATGTGGCAACCGAACTTGTCACTTTTTTTCAGTTTGGCCATTAAACTGTAAAACCAGTTAATTTAACCATTATACTTTTCATTTTTGAACAATTTAGTCATTATACTTTATATTTTTTAACAATTAAGCCATTCTATTTTAGTTCGATTAAATAATTGCCATGAATATAAATAATCTTTAGTGATAATATCACATAGCTTTACATGTCATCAAAATTTTTTATATTGGTTGAGAGAATCTTTGTCAATTTCTTAATTTCTTCTTTTATATAGTTCTTTATTGACACATAATTTGAATGACATGGAATAAAATTTTACATTTAATTTAACCAAAAAGGAAAATTTTAATGATATGTAAAGTTATATAATATTATTAATGAAGATTGATTATATTTGTAACTGTTATTCTATGAAACAATCATAGAGTGGTTAAAATGCCTTAAAATGCAAAGTATAATGGTTAAATTGATTGGTTTTATAGTTCAATGGTCAAACTGAAAAAAAGTGTCAAGTTCGGTGGCCACATTATTAGTTAAGCCTTTAAAAAACTAATATTAGGAGCCTAATTTTTGCAATAGGTAAATGAAATATTTTAAACCTAGGTTGATGAGGAATTTCAATGATTTTTTTAAAGGTTGAGTTTGGAGAATCATTGTCGTGATACAAAAGAAATTTTGATAAAAAATATTTAATTTGATACACTTTTAATTTCTAGATTGTAGAAAACATAAAATAGCCAGTGTTTCCTCAGACAATTACTTTTGACCCATCACGCCCATCAAAATATGGTGGCAGAATTGGCCGAACATCAAACCTATTCTCATATAGATTTTGTTGAGGTTTCGATCCATGTTTACCAAATTCATTCCCAAAAAGGAAAATAAAAAAAATGCCTAGTTCATCACTTGTGTTCTGGTGTCTTAAAAATCACCTGTTGGGAGCCAAATTTGTGTAAAATTGAGATGAAATCATTTTAAATTAGTCATATTAATAGTTTTGATGATTGTTGAGAGGTTGATTTTTTATAGACATTTTCGAGATACAAGAAAAAGTTTTCGATAATAAAAGTTTATTACACCGCACTATTAATTTATACATTGTTCAAAATTTAAACCGACGATGTTGCTTGAGAAACATACTTTCGTCCCTTGAGAGTAGAATCAACAGAAAATTTTCTGCCCGTTGTGCCATCAGAATGTGGTGGCCGAAATGGCAAGACTATGAACCTATTCACATATTGATTTTAACAAGGTTTTCATCCATCTTTAAAAAAATCATTCCCAACATGGAGAACAACAAATAATTAGCTCCTTCACCATTTGTGTTCTGGTATTTTAAAAAACACCTATTGTAAGCTAAATTAGTGTAAAATTCAAATGAAATTTTTTATATTATTCTTATTGAGAGTTTTAAATATTTTCAAGAGATTGAGTTTGGATACACATTAGCTATACAAGAGAAAGTTTGTTAAAAAAAGATTTAATGTACCCCACCATTGATTTATACATTGTATGAATTTATAATAGCCGGTGTTGCCTGAAAACATAATTTCATTCTGTCCAACCCTTCAGAATGTGATGGCAGAATCGATAGAACATTCTTATAGCAAATTCATTCAACACAAAGAAAATCCCCAAAACAATTTTCTAGTCCGACATTTATGCTTCTAGAGGTTTTAAAAACACTTATTAGTAGACAAATTTTTGTAATATCCAAATGAAATATTTTAAACTTATTTCTATGTGGAATTTCTTATATTTTTGAGAGGTTTATTTTGAATAATTATTGTCAAGAAACAAAAGAATGTTTGATAAGATCTATTTAATTCAAGACATTATTAATTTCAATATTTTTGAAAACTTAAAATAGTCGGTATTGCTTCAGATACTTACTTTCGACACATCGCACTTATCAGAATGTGGTGCCCGAATTGAAATGACATCCAACCTATTCAAATTTCATTTTTTCTGAGGTTTTCATCCATCTCTACCAAATTCATTCCCAAAAGGGTAAGGACAAAACAATTGAGTAGGTAATCATCATTCTTCTTGTGTTCACCAATTGTTAGCTAATTAATGTACAAAAATTCAAATGAAAATTTTTATATTATTATTATTATTATTATTAAGAGTTTCGAACAATTTTGAAAGGTTGAGTTTGGATAAACAATAGTGAGATACTAAAGAAATTTCGATAAAAAAGATGTAATGCACCCCACTATTAATTTATACATTGTATAAAATTTAAAATAGCCTGTGTTGCTTGAAAACATCCTTTCGTTCCGACTAGCCCATCAGAATGTGATGGCATAAATAAGAAAAAATGGAACCAATTAACAAATCAATTTCGTTGAGGTTTTGACTCTTCTTATAGAAAATTAATTCCACACAAAGAAAATCACAAAAAACATTCCTAGTTCAACATTTGTGCTTCTAGAGGATTTAACAACCACCTCTTCGGAGAGAAATTTTTGTACTATCCAACTAAAATATTTTAAACTTATTTTTATAATTAATTTCTAAGTGGTTGAGTTTGGAGAATCATTATCAACATTCAAAAGAAATTTTGATAAGATGTATTTATTCGACACACAATTAATTTCCCAATTGTAGAAAACTTAAAATAGGTGGTGTTACCTCAAACAATTGATTTTAGCTCGTTGTGCCCGTTAGAATGTGGTGGATGAATGGGTAGGACAACGAAGCTATTCAAATATCAAATTTAATGAGGTATTCATCCATCTTTACAAAATTCATTCCCAACATGGATAACGACAAACAATTGGCTACTTCATCATTTGTGTTCTGTTGTTTTAAAAAAACACATATTCTGAGCCAAATTAGTGTAAATTTCAAATTAAACTTTAAATATTATTCTTATTAGGAGTTTTGAAGACATTCAAGAGGTTGAGTTTGGATACACATTTCTATAAAAAAATTTTAATGCACCCAGCAATGATTTATACATTATATAAAGTTTAAAGTAGCAGGTGTTGCCTGAAAACAAACTTTCCTTCTCTCGTGCCCATCATAATGTGATGGCAGAAACGAAAGATTAGGGAACCTATTGACAAATTGACTTTATAAAGGTTTTGATCCATCTTTATATAAAATTCAGTCCACACATAGAAAGTCACAAAAAATTGCTAGTTCAACATTTGTGTTTCTAAAGGCTTTAAAAAACACATGACAGGAGAGAAATTTTTGTGATATCCAAACGAAAATTTTTAAACAAATGAATAATTTCAGAGTTTTTAGAGAATTTGAGTTTGGAGTATCATTATCCAAAAAAAAAAATTTTTGGTAAAAAATAATTAATTCAACATACTACTAATTTCTAAAATGTAGAAAACTTAAAATAGGCGGTATTACCTTAGACAATTCCTTTCGGCCCGTTACACCCAATAGAATATGGTGGTTGAATTGGCAGGACAACGAGCCTATTCACCTATCAATTTTAACGAGGTATTCATGCATCTTTACAAATTTCATTCCCAACATGGACAATGACAAACAATTGGCTACTTTATCATTTCTGTTCTGGTGTTTTGAAAAACACATGTAGTGTAAATTTCAAATGAAACTTAATATATTATTCTTATTCAAAGTTTTGAAGATTTTCAAGAGGTTGAGTTTGGATACACATTAGTGAGATAAAAGAGAAATTTCAATAAAAAATGATTTAATGCACCCCACTATTGATTTATACATTGTATAAAATACGAAATAGCTGGTGTTGGCTGAAAACATACTTTCGTTCCTTCGTGCCCATTAGAATTTGATGGCAGAAACGACAGATCATGGAACCTATTCACAAATCAATTTTACCAAGGTTTTGATCCATCTTATAGAAAATTCATTTTACACATAGAAAAAGTCACATAAAATTGCTAGTTCAACATTTGTGTTTCTAAAGGCTTTAAAAAACACATAGTCAGAGGCAAATTGTTATATTTAAATGAATTTTTTTATACAAATGAATAATTTCAGAGTTTTTTGAGAGATTGAGTTTGAGAATCATTATCCAGATACAAAATACATTTTGATAAAAAATAAATAATTCAACACACTATTAATTTCTATATTGTAGAAAACTTAAAATAGGCGGTGTTGTCTTAGACAATTGCGTTGGATCTGTTATGCCCAATAGAATATGGTGGTCGAATTGGCAGGACAACGAACCTATTCATATATCAATTTTAAAAAGGTTTTCATCCATCATTACAAAATTCATTCAAAACAAGGATAAAAACATACTTTCAAATGAAATAGTTTTTTATTATTCGTATTAAGAGCTTTAAAGATTTTCACGAAGTTTAGTTTGGAAAAACATAAGTGAGATACATGAGAAATTTATAAAATGATTGATACATTGTATAAAATTTAAAATAGATTATGTTGTATAAAAACATACTTTCGTTCCAACAAGCCTAATTTGATGTGGTGGTCGAATTGGCAGGACAATGAACCTATTACCATATCTATTTTAACAAGGTTTTCATCCATCATTACAAATTTATTCCCAACAAGGATAAAGACAAACAATTAGCTAGTTCCTCATTTGTGTTCTGGTCTTTTAAAAAACACCTATTGTTAGATAAATTAGGGTAAAATTCAAATGAAATCTTTTTATTATTCATATGAAGAGTTTTAAAGATTTTCAAGAGGTTTAATTCGGAAAAACATAAGTGAGATACAAGAGAAATTTCAATAAAAAAGATTTAATGCACCCCCTATTGATTTATACGTTGTATAAAATTTAAAATAGACTATGTTGTACAAAAACATACTTTCGTTCCAACAAGCCCATCGGAATGTGATGGCAGAAACGAGAAAACATGGAATCGATTTTACAGAGGTTTTGGTCTATCTTAAAGAAAATTGATTCCACAAAACGAAAATCACAAAAAAAAAATTTCTAGTATAACATTTTTGGTGCTAGAGGCTTTAAAAAACACCTGTTAGGAGAAAAATTTTTGTAATATCCAAATCAAACTTTTTAAACTTATTTTTATGAGAAATTTCAGATATTTTTTAGAGGTTGAGTTTGGATAATCATTATTAAGATACAAAAGAAATTTTGATAAGATATATTTAAATCAACAAAATAACCAAATCAACCCAACATGGAACAGATTCACAAATAGGTTTTTCTGAGGTTTTGATCTACCTTATAGTCTAGTGCCTAGTGCAACATTTGTGATTTTGGAGGCTTTAAAAAACTAATATTAGGAGCCAAATTTTTGTAATGGGCAAATGAAATATTTTAAACTTATGTTGATGAGGAATTTTAATGATTCTTTTAAAGGTTGAGTTTGGAGAATCATTATCGAAATATAAAAGAATTTTTGATAAAAAATATTTAATTCGGTACACTTTTTAATTTCTAGATTGTAGGAAACATAAAATAGCCAGTGTTTCCTCAATCACTTACTTTTGACCCATCACGCCCATTAGAATATGGTGAATGAATTTGCAGAACATCTAACCTATTCACATATCGATTTTGTTGAGGTTTCAATCCATGTTTACCAAATTCATTCCCATAAAGGAAAATGAAAAAAAAAATTGCCTAGTGCATCACTTGCGTTCTGGCGTTTTAAAAATACTCGTTCGGAGACAAATTTGTGTAAAATTTAGATGAAATCTTTTTAAATTTCTTATTAATAGTTTTTATGACTTTTGAGTGGTTGATTTTTGATAAAGAAAAATTTAATAGACCCCACTATTAATTTATACATTGTTGAAAATTTAAAATGGTGGTGTTGCTTGAGAAACATACTTTTGTCCCTACGAGAACAATAGAATGTGATAGCAGAATCAACAGAAAGTTTTCGGCCCAATGTGCCCCTCAAAATGAGGTGGCCGAAATGGCAAGACAACGAGCTTATGCACAACGAGTTATCATATATCTTTAAAAAAACATGATTCCCAACATAGAGAACAACAAACAATTGGCTCCTTCATCATTTGTGCTCTCGTGTTCTAAAAAACACCTATTGTGAGCCAAATTAGTGTAAAATTCAAATGAAATTTTCTATATTATTCTTCTTGAGAGTTTTAAAGATTTTCAAGACGTTGAGTTTGGATACACATTAGTCAGATACAAGAGAAATTTGGACAAATTTTAGTAATATCCAAATAAAATATTTTAAACAAATGAATAATTTTAGAGTTTTTAGAGAGGTTGAGTTTGGAGAATCATTATCCAAATAAAAAATAAATTTTGATAAAAAATAATTATTTTGACACAATCTTAATTTGTAAATTGTAGAAAACTTAAAATCGGCGGTGTTACGTTAGACAATTCCATTTGGCCAGTTACGCCCAATAGAATATGTGGCTGAATTGGCAGGACAACGAACCTATTCACATATCGATTTTAAAGATTTATTCGTTCATCTTTACAAATTTCAATCCCAACATAGACAATGTAAAACAATTGGCTACTTCATCATTTGTGTTCTGATTTTTTAAAAAACACATGTAGCGTAAATTTCAAATGAAACTTTATATATTATTCTTATTTGGAGTTTAGAAGATTTTCAAGAGGTTGAGTGGATACACATTAGCGAGATACAAGAGAAATTTCAATAAAAAAAATTTGATGCATACCACCAATGATTTATACATTGTATAAAATTTAAAATAGCAGCTGTTGTCTTAAAACATACTTTCGTTCCCGTCTTGCCCATTAGAATGTGATGGCAGAAACGATAGATCATAGAATAGATTCATAAATTGATTATATAGAGGTTTCGATCCATCTTACAGAAAAAATTCATTCCACACATAGAAAGTAAAAAAAAATTGCTTGTTCAACATTTGAGTTTCTAAAGGCTTTAAAAAACACACGGTAGGAGACAAATTTTTGTAATAAACAAATGAATAATTTCAGAGGTTTTAGAGAGGTTGAGTTTAGAGTATCATTATCCAGAAAAAATAAATTTTGATAAAAAATTATTAATTCGACACACTATTAATTTCTAAATTGTAGAAAACTTAAAATAGGTTGTGTTACCTTAGACAATTCCTTTCGGCCCGTATCGAATTGGCAGGACAACGAACCTATTCACATATCGATTTTAACAAAGTTTTCATCATGTTTACAAAATTCATTTCCAACAAGGATAACAACAAACAATTGGCTAGTTACAATTTGTGTGCTGGAGTTTTAAAAAACACCTAATGTTAGATAAAATTCAAATGAAACTTTATATATTATACTTATTAGGAGTTTCGAAGATTTTCAAGAGGTTGAGTTTGGATACACATTTGTGAGATACAAGAGAAATTTCAATAAAAAAAGATTTAATGTATCCCACCGATGATTTATACATTGTATAAAATTTAAAATAGCCTGTGTTGACTGAAAACATACTTTCATTCCGTCGTGGCATCAGAATGTGATGGCAGAATCGATGAAACATGGAAAAGATTCATAACAATATTTACCAAGGTTTAGATCTATCTAATAGCAAATTCATTACACCTAAAGAAAATAGCAAAAAAATTTTCCTAGTTCGACATTTGTGCTTCTAGAAGATTTAAAAAACACTTATGAGGAGACAAATTTTTTAAATTTCCAAATGAAATATTTTAAACTTATTTCTATGTGGAATTTCACATATTTTTGAGAGGTTTAGTTTGGATAATCATCACCGAGAAAGCAAAAGAAATTTTGATAAGATATTTTTAATTCAAGACATTATTAATTTCAAGATTTTGAAAACTTAAAATAGTCTGTATTGCTTTAGACACTTACTTTCGCCCCATCGCATCCATCAGAATGCGGTGGCTGAATTGAAATGACATCGAACCTATTCACATTTTGATATTTCTGAGGTTTTCATCCATCTCTACCAATTAACAAATAGATTTCTAATATTTTTTGACACTTCTTATAGAAAAAAAATCATTCCACACAAAGAAATCATAAAAAACATTGCTCGTTCAACATTTGTGCTCTAGAGACTTTAAAAACCACCTATTAGGAGAGAAAATATTCTAATATCCAACCAAAATTTTTTAAACTTATTTTTAGAATGAATTTCAGAGATTTCTGTGTGGTTGAGTTTGGAAAATCATTATCAACAGACAGAAGAAATTTTGATAAGATGTATTTATTCAATACATAATGAATTTCCAAATTGTAGAAAACTTAAAATAGGTTGTTATCTCAGACAATTGTTTTCAGCCCTTTGTGCCAATCAGAATGTGGTGGATGAATGGGTAGGACAATGAACAGATTCAAATATAGATTTTAACCAGGTATTCATCCATCTTTACAAAATTCATTCCTAACATGGATAACGACAAACAATTGGCTACTTCATCATTTGTGTTCTGGTGTTTTAAGAAACACATATTGTGAACCAAATTAGTGTAAATTTCAAATCAAACTTTATATATTATTCTTAAGAGTTTTGAAGATTTTGAGGAGGTTGAGTTTGGATACACAATAGTTAAATACAAGTGATATTTCAATTAAAAAAAGATTTAATGCACCCCACTATTGATTTTTACATTGTATAAAATTTAAAACAGCAATTGTTATCTGAAAACATACTTCCGTTCCGTAGTGCCCATCAGAATGTGACGCTAGAAAAAAAAGATCATGGAAACCTTTCACAAATGGATTTTACAGAGGTTTTGATCTATCTTATAGAAAATTCATTCCACACACAGATAGTAAAAAAAATTATTCGTTCAACATTAGTGTTTCTAGAGGCTTTAAAAAACACATAGTTAGAGACAAATTTTTGTAATATCCAAATGAAATTTTTTAAACAAAATGAATAACTTCAAAGTTTTTAGTGAGGTTAAGTTTGGAGAATCATTATCCAGATACAAAATAAATTTTGATAAAAAAATTGATTAGACACACTATTGATTTCAAAATTATAGAAAAAACTTAGAATAGGCGGTGTTGCCTTAGACAATTCCTTTCAGCCGGTTAAGCCCAAAAGAATATGGTGGCCAAATTGGCAAGACAACGAACCTATTCACATATCCATTTTAATGAGGTATTCATCTATCTTTACAAATTTCATTCCCAACATGGACAACGACAACCAATTGGCTACTTCATCATTTGTGTTGTGGTGTTTTAAAAAAAACATGTAGTGTAAATTTCAAATGAAACTTTAAATATTAATCTTATTAGGAGTTTTGAAGATTTTCAAGAGGTTGAGGTTGGATACACATTAGTGAAATATGAGATAAATTTCAATAAAAAAACATTTAATGCACCACCATTGCTTTATACATTGTATAAAATATAAAATAGCTAGTGTTCTGTGAAAACATACTTTCGTTCTGTCGTGCCCATCAGAAGGTGATGGTAGAGATGACAGATCATGGAACCGATTCACAAATCTATTTTGGCAAGGTTTTGATCCATTTGATAGAAAATTCATTCCACACATAGAAAGTCAAAAAAATTGTTTGTTCAACATTTGTGTTTCTAAAGGCTTTAAAAAACACATGGTAGGAGACAAATTTTTGTAATATCCAAATGAAAATGTTTAAAGAAATGAATAATTTCAGAGTGTTTAGAGAGGTTGAGTTTGGTGTATCACTATCCAGAAAAAAAATAAATTTTGATAAAAAATTATTAATTAGACACACTATTAATTTCTAAATTGTAGAAAACTTAAAATAGGCGGTGTTACCTTAGACAATTCCTTTTGGCCCTTTACACCCAATAGAATATGGTGGTCGAATTGGCAGGACAACAAACCTATTCACATATCGATTTTAACAAAGTTTTCATCATGTTTACAAAATTCATTTCCTACAAGGACAACGACAAACAATTGGCTAGTTACAATTTGTGTGCTGGAGTTTTAAAAAACACCTATTGTTAGATAAAATTCAAATGAAACTTTATATATTATACTTATTAGGAGTTTTGAATATTTTCAAGAGGTTGAGTTTGGATACACATTTGTGAGATACAAGAGAAATTTCAATAAAAAAAATGCATCCCACCGATGATTTATACATTGTATAAAATTAAAAATAGCCTGTGTTGACTAAAAACATACTTAAGTTGAGTCTTGGCAATCAAAATGTGATGGCAGAATCGATAAAACATGGAAAAGATTCATAACAATATTTACAGAGGTTTCAATCTATCTAATCGCAAATTCATTACACACAAAGAAAATAGCAAAAAAATTTCCTAGTTCGACATTTGTGCTTCTAGAGGATTTAAAAAACACTTATTAGGAGACAAATTTCTTAAATTTCCAAATGAAATATTTTAAACTTATTTCTATGTTTAATTTCACATATTTTTGAGAGGTTTAGTTTGGATAATCATCACCGAGAAAGAAAAGAAATTTTGATAAGATATTTTTAATTCAAGACATTATTAATTTCAAGATTTTGAAAACTTAAAATAGTCGGTATTGCTTTAGACACTTACTTTCGCCCCATCGGATCCATCAGAATGTGGTGGCTGAATTGAAATGACATCGAACCTATTCACATTTTGATTTTTCTGAGGTTTTCATCCACCTCTACCAATTAAAAAATAGATTTCTAATAGGTTTTGACACTTCTTATAGAAAAAATTCATTCCACATAAAGAAAATCATAAAAAACATTGCTCATTCAACATTTGTACTCTAGAGGCTTTAAAAACCACCTATTAGGAGAGAAAATATTCTAATATCCAACCAAAATTCTTTAAACTTATTTTTAGAATGAATTTCAGAGATTTTTGTGTGGTTGAGTTTGGAGAATCATTATGTACATACAAAAGAAATTTTGATAAGATGTATTTATTTGACACACAATGAATTTCCAAACTGTAGAAAACTTAAAATAGATTGTGTTGTCTCAGACAATTGTTTTCAACCCTTTGTGCCCATCAGAATGTGGTGGATGAATGGGTAGGACAATGAACAGATTCAAATATCGATTTTAAATAAGTATTCATCCATCTTTACAAAATTCATTCCTAACATGGATAACGACAAACAATTGGCTACTTCATCATTTGTGTTCTGGTGTTTTAAGAAACACATATTGTGAACCAAATTAGTGTAAATTTCAAATCAAACTTTATATATTATTCTTATAAGAGTTTTGAAGATTTTGAGTAGGTTGAGTTTGGATACACAATAGTTAAATACAAGTGAAATTTCGATTAAAAAAAGAGTTAATGCACCCCACCATTGATTTTTACATTGTATAAAATTTAAAACAGCAGGTGTTATCTGAAAACATACTTCCGTTCCGTAGTGCCTATCAGAATGTGATGGCAGAAAAAATGATCATGGAACTGTTTCACAAATGGATTTTACCGAGGTTTTGATCTATCTTATAGAAAATTCATTCCACACACAGAAAGTCACAAAAAATTACTATTTCAACATTAGTGTTTCTAGAGGCTTTAAAAAACAAATAGTTGGAGACAAATTTTTGTAATATCCAAATGAAATTTTTTAAACAAAATGAATAACTTCAATGTTTTTAGAGAGGTTGAGTTTGGAGAATCATTATCCAGATACAAAATAAATTTTGATAAAAAATAATTGATTCGACACACTATTGATTTCAAAATTGTAAAAAAAACTTAAAATAGGCGGTGTTGAATTAGACAATTCTTTTCGGCCGGTTAAGCCCAAAAGAATATGCTGGCCAAATTTGCAGGACAACGAACCTATTCACATATCGATTTTAATGAGGTATTCATCTATCTTTACAAATTTCATTCCCAACATGGACAACGACAACCAATTGGCTACTTCATCATTTGTGTTGTCATGTTTTAAAAAACACATGTAGTGTAAATTTCAAATGAAACTTTATATATTATTCTTATTAGGAGTTTTGAAGATTTTCAAGAGGTTGAGGTTGGATACACATTAGTGAGATACGAGTTAAATTTCAATAAAAAAATATTTAATGCACCCCACCATCGCTTTATACATTGTATAAAATATAAAATAGCTAGTGTTGCCTGAAAACATACTTTTGTTCTGTCGTGCCCACCAGAAGGTGATGGCAGAGATGATAGATCATGGAACCCATTCACAAATCTATTTTATAGAGGTTTCGATCCATTTGATAGAAAATTCATTCCACACAAAGAAAGTCTCAAAAAATTGCTAGTTTAACATTTGTGCTTCTAGAGGGTCTAAAAACATATAGTAGGAGACAAATTTTTGTAATATCGAAATGAAATTTTTTAAACAAATGAATAATTTCGGAGTTTTTTGAGAGGTTGAGTTTGGAGAATCATTATCTAGATACAAAATAACTTTTGTTAAAAAATAATTAATTCAACACACTATTAATTTCTAAATCGTAGAAAATTTAAAATAAGCAGTGTTGCCTTAGACAATTTTTTTGGCCCGTTACATCCAATAGAAAGTGGTGGTCGAATTGGAAGGACAACAAACCTATTCACATATCGATTTTAACAAAGTTTTTATCCATTTTACAAAATTCATTTCCAACAAAGATAACGACCAACAATTGGCTAGTTCACCATTTTGTGTTATGGTGTTTTAAAAAATACCTATTGTTAGATAAAATAGTGTGAAATTCAAATGAGCCTTTGTATATTATACTTATTAGGAGTTTTGAAGATATTCAATAGGTTGAGTTTTGAGATTTTCCTAGTACAACATTTGTGGTTCTAGAGGTTTTAAAAAACACCTATTAGGAGACAAATTTTTGTAATATTCGAATGAAATTGTTAAACTTAGTTTTTATGACGAATTTTAGAGATTTTTAGAGGTTGAGCTTGGAGAATCATTATCAAGATACAAAAGAAATTTTAATAACATATATTTAATTCAACACACTATTAGTTTTACAAATTCACATATCGATTTTACAAAGGTTTTTATCCATCTTTACCAAATTCATTCCCAACAAGGATAAGGCCAAAACAATTGAGCAGGTCATCCTTAGTGTTCTCGTGTTTTAAAAAACACCTATTGTTTGCCAAATTAGTGAAAATTCAAAAGAAATATTTTTATATTATTTTTATTCAAAGTTTTGAAGATTTTTGAGATGTTGAGTTTGGATTAACATTAGTGAGATACAAAAGAAAGTTTGATGAAAAATATTTAATGCAGCAACTATTAATTTATACATGTTTAAAATTTAAAATAGCCAGTTGTTGCGTGAAAACATACTTTTGTTCCGTCTAGCCTATCAGAATGTGATGGCAGAATCAACAAAATATGGAACAAATTCACAAATAGATTTTTCTGAGGTTTTGATCTATCTTGTAGCCAAGTCAGTCCACAAACAAAAAACCAAAAATAATACCTAGTACAACATTTGTGCTTCTGCAGGCTTTAAAAAACTAATATTTAGGAGCCAAATTATTGTAATATGCAAATGAAATATTTTAAACTTATGTTGATGAGGAAGTTCAATGATTTTTTTAAAGGTTGAGTTTGGAGAATCATTATGGAGATATAAAAGAAATTTTGATAAAAAATATTTAATTTGACACACTTTTAATTTCTACATTGTAGAAAACTTAAAATAGCCAGTGTTTCCTCAGACACTTACTTTTGACCCATCAGGCCCATTAGAATGTGGTGGCGGAACATTGAACCTATTCACAAATCGAATTTGTTGAGGCTTCTATCCATCTTTACCATTCCCACCAAGGAAAATGACAAAAAAATTGCCTTGTTAAACACATGTGCTATGTTGTTTTAAAAATCACTTGTTGGGAGCCAAATTTGTGTAAAATTCCTATGACATCTTTTTAAATTGGTCTTATTAATAGTTTTGAAGATTTTTGAGAGGTTGATTCTTGATAAACATTGTTGAGATACAAGAGAAAGATTTCGATAAAAAAAAAATTAATACACCCCACCATTAATTTATACATTGTTCAAAATTTAAAATTGTGATGTTGCTTGAGAAACATACTTTCGTTCCTTCAAGCCCATCAGAATGTGATAGTAGAATTGACAGAAAGTTTTCGGCTTGTTGCTCCCATCAGAATGTGGTGGCCGAATAGACAGGGCAACTAACCTATTCACATATCGATTTTAACGAGGTTTTCATGCATCTTTAAAAATATCATCCCCATCAAGGTTAACAACACACTATTGGCTACTTCATCATTTGTGTTCTGGTGTTTAAAAAAACACCTATTGTGAGCCAAATTAGTGTAAAATCCAAATGAAATTTGATCTATTATTCTTATTGACAGTTTTAAAGATTTTCAAGATGTTGAGTTTAGATACATATTAGTGAGATACAAGAGAAATTTCGATAGAAAAAGATTTAATGCACCCCATCATAGATTTATACATAGTAAAAAATTTAAAATAGTTGGTATTGCCTGATAACATAATTTCGTTTAGCCCTTTCTACAAAATGTGATGGTAGAATTGAAAGAACATGGAACCGATTCCAAAAAAGTTATACCTAAGTTTTTATATATCTTATTGAAAAGTCATTCCACATAAAGAAGAAAAAAAATCCTAGTTCAACATTTACTCTTCTAGAGACTTTAGAAAACTGCTATTAGGAGATAGATTTTTTTAAGATCCAAATGAAATTTTTTAAATTTATTTTTATAAGTAATTTCAGAGATTTTTGGGAAGTTGAGTTTGGAGAATCATTATCACAGTACGAAAGAAATTTTGAAGAGATGTATTTTAATTCGACACACTATTATTTTCTAAATTGTAGAAAAATTAAAATAGGAAATGTGGCCTTAGACAACTACTTTATGGCCGTTGCACCATTTAGAATGTGGCGACCAAATAGGCAGGACAACAAACAAATTCACAAAACCATTTTAACGAGGTTTTCATCCATCTTTTATAAATATCTTTCCCAACAAGGATAACAACAAACTATTGGCTACTTCATCATTTTTCTTCTGGAGCTTTAAAAAACACCTATTGTGTGCCAAATTAGCATAAAATTCAAAATGAAATTTTATGTATTTATCGTATTGAGAGTTTTAAAGATTTTCAAGAGGTTGAGTTTGCATACACATTAGTGAGATACAAGAGAAATTTTGATAGAAAACGATTTAATGCAAACCACCATTGATTTATGCATTGTATAAAATTTAAAATAGCAGAGCCGTTGAGCCCGTTAGAATGTTGTGGCCGAATAGGCAGGACAACGAATCTACTCACATATCGATTTTAACAAGGTTTTCAAGCATCTTTACAAATATCATTCCCAACAATAAGAACAACAAATAGTAGCCTACTTCATCATATGTGTTCTGGTGTCTTAAAAAACACCTGTTGTGAGCAAAATTATTGTAAAATTCAAAAGAAATTTATGTATAAATCTTATAGAGAGTTTTAAATATTTTCTAGAGGTTGAGCTTGGATACACACAGATAAAGATTTAATTCACCCCACCATTGATTTATACATTGTATAAAATTTAAAAAAGCTGGTATTGCCTGAAAACATAATTTCGTTCCGTCCACCCATCAGAATGTGTTGGCAGAATCGAATGAACATGGAACCTATTCATAAAATGATTTACCTAAGTTTTGATCCATCTCATTGAAAATTCATTCCAAGTAAAGAAAAAAAATTCTTAGTTCAACATTTACTTTTCTAGAGACTTTAAAAACAACTATTATTAGAGAAATCTTTTAATATCTAAAAGAAATTTTTTAAATATATTTTTATGAGGAATTTTAGATATTATTGAGAGGTTGATTTTGGAGAATCATTATCAAGGTACAAAAGAAATTTTGAATAGATGCATTTAATTCGAGACACTATTAATTTCTAAATTGTCGAAAACTTAAAATAGGAGATGTTGCCTTAGACAATTGATTTTCAGTGGTTGCTCTCAATTGAATGTGGCGGCCAAATGGGCAGGACGACAAACCTATTCACATGTCGATTTTAGCATGATTTTCATCCATCTTTACAAAAAGAATTCCCAACAAGGACAACAAGATACTCTAGGCTACTTCATCATTTGTGTTCTGTTGTTTTAAAAAACACCTATTGTGAGCCAAATTAGTGTAAAAATTCAAAAGAAATTTTATCTACTATTCTTATTAAGAGTTTTAAAGATTTTCATGACTTCAAGTTTGGATACATTAGTGAGATACAAGGGAAATGTCGATAGAAAAAGATTTAATGCACCCCACCATAGATTTATACATTGTATAAAATTTAAAATAGCCGGGCCATCGACAACGTTGGAATGAGGTGGCCGAATAGGCAGCACAACGAATCTATTCACATATTGATTTTAACGAGGTTTTCAAGCATCTTTACAAATATCATTCCCTGCAAGGAGAACAACAAACAGTTAGCTACTTCATCATATGTTTCTAGTGTTTTAAAAAACATCTATTGTGAGCCAAATAAGACTAAAATTCAAATGAAATTTTATGTAATATTCTTTTTGAGATTTCAAAAGATTTTCAAGAGGTTGAGTTTGCATACCGATTAATGAGACACAAAAGAAATTTCGATAGAAAACGATTTAATGCACCCCACCATTGATTTATACATTGTATAAAATTTAAAATAGCTGAGCCTTTACGCCCATTAGGATATGGTGGCCGAATAGGCAGGACAACGAACCTATTCACATATTGAATTTAACGAGGTTTTCATGAGCATTTTTACAGATGTCATTCCCAACAAGGATTACAACGAACTATTGCTTAGTTCATCATTTGTGTTCTGGTGATTTAAAAAACACATATTGTGAACCAAATTAGTGTAAAATTCAAAAGAAATTTTATGTATTAATCTTATAGAGAGTTTTAAATATTTTTCAAGAGGTTGAGTTTGGATACCCATTAATGAGATACAAGAGAAATTTCGATAGAAAATGACCACCATTGATTTATACATTTTATAAAATAGAAAATAGCAGTGGTGGCGATAAGCTCGTTAGAATGTGGTTGGCAAATTGGTCGGACAACGAACCTATTCACATATCAATTTTAACTAGGTTTTCATGCATCTTTACAAATATATCATTCCTAACAAGGATAACAACACACTATTGGCCATTTCATCATTTGTGTTTTGGAGTTTCAAAAAACAGCTATTGTGAACCAAATTAGTATGAAATTCAAATGAAATTTTATCTATTATACTTGTTGAGAGTTTTCAAGATTTTCAGGACGTTGAGTTTGGATAAAGATTAGTGAGATAACAGAGAAATTTCGATAGAAAAATATTTAATGCACTCCACCATTGATTTATACATTGAATAAAATTTAAAATAGCTGGTATTTCGTGAAAACATAATTTCATTCCGTCTATCCATCAGAATGTGTTGGCAAATCGAATGAACCTGGAACGATTCATAAAATGATTTACCTAAGTTTTGATCCATCTTATTGAAAATTCATTCCACATAAAGAAAAAAAAATTCTTAGTTCAACATTTACTCTTCTAGAGACTTTAAAAACAACTATTATTAGAGAAATCTTTTAATATCAAAAAGAAATTTTTTAAATATATTTTTATGAGGAATTTTAGATATTTTTGAGAGGTTGATTTTGGAGAATCATTATCAAGGTACAAAAGAAATTTTGCATAGATGCTTTTAATTTGAGACACTATTAATTTCTAAATTGTCGAAAACTTAAAATAGGAGATGTTGCCTTAGGTAATTGCTTTTGTTCCGTTGCGCCCAATTGAATGTGGAGCCCGAATGCGCAGGACAATTAACCTATTCACATGTTGATTTTAACACTATTTTCATCCATCTTTACTAAAATAATACCCAACAAGGATAACAAGATACTATTGGCTACTTCATCATTTATGTTCTGTTGTTTTAAAAAACACCTATTGTGAGCCAAATTAGTGAAAAATTCAAGAGAAATTTTATGTATTAATCTTATTGAGAGATTTAAAGATTTTCAAGAGGTTAAGTTTGGATACACATTAGTGAATACAGGATAAATTTTGATAGAAAAAGTTTTAATGCACCAAACCATTAATTTATACATTGTATAAAATTTAAAATAGCTGAGACATTGGGTCCCATAGAATACGGTGGCCGTATAGGTACGATAGAGAACCTATTCACATATCGATTTTAACAAGGTTTTCATGCATCTTTAGGAATATAATTCCCAGCGAGGATAACAACACACTTTCAGCTGCTTGATCATTTGTGTTCTAGTGTTTAAAAAAAAACCTACTGTGAGCCAAATTAATGTAAAATTCAATTTGATCTATTATTCTTATTGAGAGTTATAAAGATTTTAAAGAGGTTAATTTTGGAAACACATTAGTGAGATACAGGAGAAATTTCGATAGAAAAAGATTTAATTCACCAAACCATTGATTTTTACATTGTATAAAATTTAAAATAGCATTGCCATTGAGCAAGTTAGTATGTGGTGGCTGAATAGGCAAGACAACGGATCTATTCACATATCGATTTTAACAAGTTTTCATGTATCTTTACAAATATCATTCCTAGCAAAGAGAACAACAAACAGTTGGCTACTTCATCATATGTGTTCTGGTTTTTTAAAAAATACCTATTGTGAGCTAAATTAGTGCAAAATTCAAAGAAATTATATGTATTAATCTTATAGAGAGTTTTAAATATTTTCCAGAGGTTGATTTTGGATACATATTAGTGAGAAACAAGAGAAATTTTGATAGAAAAAGATTTAATGCACTCCACCATTGATTCATACTTTGTATAAAATTTAAAATAGCCTAGCTGTTATGCCAATTAGAATGTGGTGGCCAAATAGGCTGGACAACGAACCTATTCAAGTATCAATTTTAACAAGATGCATCTTTACAAATATCATTCCCAACAAGGAGAACAACAAACAGTTGGCTACTTCATCATATGTGTTCTGGTGTATTAAAAAACACCTGTTGTGAGCCAAATTAGTGTAAAATTCAAACGAAATTTTATATATTATTCTTATGGAGATTTCAAAAGATTTTGAAGAGGTTGAGTTTGCATACATATTAGTGAGATACAAGAGAAATTTCGATAGAAAACGATTTAATGCACCAGAGCATTGATTTTGACATTGTATAAAATTTAAAATATCTGAGCCGTTATGCCCATTAGAATATGGTGGCCGAATAGGCAAGACAATGAACCTCTCACAAATCGAATTTAATGAGGTTTTCATGCATCTTTACAAATATCATTCCCAACAAGGATTACAACAAACTATTGCTTACTTCATCATTTGTGTTCTGGTGTTTTAAAAAACATCTATTGTGAGCCAAATTACTGTAAAATTCAAAAGATATTTTATGTATTAATCTTATAGAGAGTTTTAAATATTTTCAAGAGGTTGAGTTTGGATACACATTAGTGAGATACAAAGAAATTTCTATAGAAAAAGACCACCTTTGATTTATACATTTAATAAAATAGAAAATAATTGGGCCGTTGTGCCCGTTAGAATGTGGTGGCCGAATAGCCCGGACAACGAACCTATTCACTTATCTATTTTAACGAGCTTTTCATGCACCTTTACAAATATCATTCCTTGTGAGGATAACAACACACTATTGGCGACTTCGTCAATTTTGGTCTGGTGTTTTAACAAACACTTATTGTGAGCCAAATTAGTATAAAATTCAAATGAAATTTTATCTTTTACTCTTATTGAGAGTTTTAAAGATTTTCAAGAGGTTTAGTTTGGATACACATTAGTGAGGTACAAGAGAAATTTCGATAGAAAAAGTTTTAATGCACCCCACCATTGATTTATACATTGTATAAAATTTCAAATAGTCGAGATGTTGGGCAAATTAGAATGTGGAGGCCGAATTGGCAAGACACCGAACCTATTCACATATCGATTTTAATGAGGTTTTCATGCATCTTTACAAATATCATTCCCAATAAGGATTACAACAAACAATTGGATACTTGATCATTTGTGTTCTAGTGTTTTGAAAAATACCTATTGTGAGCCAAATTAGTTTAAAATTCAAAGAAATTGTATCCATTGTTCTTACTGAGAGTTTTAAAAAATTTTCAAGAGGTTGAGTTGGGATACATATTTGTGAGATAGAAGAGAAATTTCGATAGAGAAAAATTTAATGCACCCCACCATTGATTCATACATTGTAAAAAATTTAAAATAACAGAGCCGTTAAAACCATTAAAATATGGAGGTCGAATTGGCTAGACAACGAACCTATTCACATATTGATTTTAAAGAAGTTTTCATGCATCTTTACAAATATCATTCCCAACAACGATTACAACAAACTATTGTGTTTTAAAAAAAAAAATCTATTGTGAGCCTAATTAGTGTAAAATTCAAATGATATTTGATCAATTATTTTTATTGAGAATTTTAAAGATTTTCAAGAGGTTCAATTTAGATACACATTTGTGAGATAGAAGAGAAATTTCGATAGAAAAAGATTTAATGCACCCCACCATTGATTTATACATTATATAAAATTTGAAATAGCAGGGCCGTTGCGCCCGCTAGATTATGGTGGCCAAATATGTTGGAAAACTAACCTATTCACATTTCGATTTTAAAAATTTTCTCATGAATATTTACAAATATCATTCCCAGCAAGGATGATAACACACTATCTGCTACTTCATGATTTGTGTTCTAGTGTTTTAAAAAACATCTATTGTGAGCCACATTAGTGTAAAATTCAAATGAAATTTGATCCATTATTGTTATTGATAGTGGTTGAGTTTGGATACTCATTAGTGAGATACAAGAGAAATTTCGATAGAAAAAGATTTAATGCACCCCACCATTGATTTATAAATTGTATAAAATTTAAAATAGCCTTGCCAATGTGCCCATTAGAATGTGGTGGCCGAATAGGCAGGATAATGAATCTATTTGCATATCGATTTTAATGAGAGTTTCATGCATCTTTATAAATATCATTCCCAGCAAGGATTACAACAGAGTATTGGCTACTTCATCATTTGTGTTCTGGTGTTTTATAAAACACCTATTGTGAGGCAAATTAGTGAAAAATTTAAAAGAAATTTTATGTATTAATCTTACTGAGAGTTTTAAAGATTTTCAAGAGGTTGAGTTTGGATAAGCATTAGTGAGATACAGGAGAAATTTTGATAAAAAAAAGATGTAATGCAAAACACCCTTGATTTATACATTTTATAAATCTTAAAATAGCAGGGCCTTTGTGCTCGTTAGAATGTCGTGGCAGAATAGACAGGAAAACTTATTCACATATCGATTTTAACATGGTTTTCATGCATCTTTACAAATATCAGTCCCATTAAGGATAACAACACATAATTTGCTACTTCATCATTTGTGTTCTGGTGTTTTGAAAAACACCTATTACGAGCCAAATTAGTGTAAAAATTTAAATGATATTTGATCTATTATTCTTATTGAGAGTTTTAAAGATTTTCAAGATGTTGAGTTTGGATACATATTAGTGAGATACAATAGAAATTTCGACAGAAAAGAATTTAATACACCCCACCATAGATTTATACATTGTAAAAAATTTCATTTGGATATTGAAAAAATTTCCCTCCTAATAGTTGTTTTTTAAAGACTCTCGAAGAGAAAATGTTGAACTAGGAAATTTTTTTTATTTTCTTTTGGTGGAATGAACGTTATATAAGATGGATCAAAACTTTGGTAAATCTTTTTATGAATCGGTTCCACTTTCTATCGATTCTGCAATCACATTTTGAGGGCTAGAAAGAACGAAATTATGTTTTCAGGCAACACCAGCTATTTTAAATTTTATGCAATGTATAAATCAATGGTAGGGTGCATTAAATCTTTTTCTATCGAACTTATTGGAAATGAATTTTTTAAAGATGGATTAAAATCAAGCTAAAATCTATATGTGAATAGCAACGGCCCGAAATCAATTGTGTAATGTAACACCTCCTATTTTACTTTTTTCTAAAATTTAGAAATTAATAGTGTAATGGAATCAATTTTTATTTTCTTTTTGTGAAATGAACTTTATATAAGATGGATCAAAACTTCGGTAAGCCTTTTTATGACTCGATTCCACGTTTTATCAATTATGCCATCACATTTTAAGGGCTGGAAGGAACGAAATTATGTTTTCAGGCAATACCAGCTATTTTAAATTTTATACAATGTATAAATCGATGGTGGGGTGCATTAAATCATTTTCTATCAAACTTTCTCTTGTATCTCACTAATGTCTATGCAAACTCAACCTCTTGAAAATATTTAAAACTCTCAACAACAATAATAGATAAAATATCTTTTGAATTTTACACTAATTTGGCTCACAGTAGGTGTTTCTTAAAACACCTGAACACAAATGATGAAGTAGCTAATAGATTCTTGCTATCCTCGTTGGCATTGAATTTTTTAAAGATGGTTAAAATCAAGCTAAAATCAATATGTGAATAGGTTCGTTATCCTCCCCATTCAGCCACCAATGCAATTGCCCGCAATGGCCCAAAATTAAATGTCTAAGGCAACACTTTCTATTTCAAGTTTTCTACAATTTAGAAATTATTAGTGTGTCGAATTAAATACATCTATTCAAAATTTCTTTTGTACCTTGATAATGATTCTCCAAACTCAACCTCTTAAAAACCTGTAAAATTTCTCATAAAAATAAGTTTAAAAAATTTCATTTGGATATTAAAAAAATTACCCCCCTAATAGTTGTTTTTTAAAGACTCTCGAAGAGAAAATGTTGAACTAGGAATTTTTTTTTAATTTTCTTTTTGTGGAATGAACTTTATGTAAGATGGATCAGAACTTCGGTAAATCTTTTTATGAATCGATTCCATGTTCTATCGATTCTGCCATCACATTTTGAGGGTTGGAAAGAACGAAATTATGTTTTCAAACAATACCAGCTATTCTAAAGTTTATACAATGTATAAATCGATGGTCGGGGTGACTTAAATCTTTTTCTATCAAACTTTCTACTGCATCTCACTAATGTGTATCCAAACGCAGCCTTTTGAAAATCTTTTAAACTTTTAAAAAGAATAATAGACAAAATCTCTTTTGAATTTTTACACTAATTTGGTTCACAATAGGTGTTTTTTAAAATACTAGAACACAAATGACGAGGTATCCAATAGATTCTTGCTATCCTTATTGTAAATGAATTTTTCAAAGATGGATTAAAATCATGCTAAAATAGATAAATGAATAGGTGCGTTGTCCTGCCCAATTGGCCACCACATGCAATTGGCCGCAAAGGCCCAAAGTCAAATGTCTAAGGCAACACTTTCTATTTCAAGTTTTCTACAATTTAGAAATTAATAGTGTGTCTTATTAAATACAACTATTCAAAATTTCTTTTGTACCTTGATAATGATTCTCCAAACTCAACCTTTGATAAATCTCTGAAACTCCTCATAAAAATAAGTTTAAAAAATTTCATTTCGAAATTAAAAAAATTTCCCTCATAATGGTTATTTTTTAAATCCTCTCGAAGAGCAAATGTTAAACAAGGAATTTTTTTTATTTTCTTTTTGTGGAACGAATTTTATATAAGATGGATCAAAAACTTCGGTAAATCTTTTTATGAATTGGTTCCACATTATAGCAATTCTGCCATCACTTTTTGAGGGATGGATCCTATGAAATTGTTATCCTTCTTGAGAATGATATATGTAAAGATGCCTGAAATCCTCGTTAAAATTGACATGTGCCTAGGTTCGTTGTCCTACCTATCCCCCCAGCACATTCTAATGGGCACAACGGCCAAGCTATTTTAAATTTTGTACAATATATAAATTAATGGTGGATTGCATTAAATCTTTTTGTATCGAAATTTTTCTTGTATCTCACTAATGTGTATCCAAACTCAACCTTCTGAAAATCTTTAAAACTCTCAATAAGAATAATTGTTAAAATTT
>JAWZTD010101360.1:0-27650 GCA_035221335.1 Echites panduratus | reverse complement strand
TAGAAGACCTTTTGGTAAGGAAACAAGTAATGGACATACCTTCATTATTCTTTTCCTTTCCCTTTATGGACTAGAGGCACTTGGCACAGTTCCTCTTCCAATGTATTTTCTTGGCAGTGGAAACACTTTTTCCCTGCTTTGAAGTTAGTCTTCTTCTTCTTGGTCACTCCACCTTTTACCTAAAGTTGAGACTTGTTTTGTTTATTGCTTTTCTTCTTCTTATTTTACTATCCAGAAGTAGATGCAGCAACTAACAAAGTCTCTTTATCTTGTCCCTTCATACCTTTTTCTGCAGTCCAGAAGGCTATGAAGTTCTAAAAGAGGAACTTCTACTTCGTTTATGTGAAAATTCACAATGAACTGAGAATATGAATCAGGCAATGACTGCAGGATTAAATCTGATTTGAGGTTGTCATCCATCTTGAAATCCAATCCCTCTAGACGTTCAATCTTATTGAACATCTTAAGGACATGATTCAAGACATTATCCCCTTTAGCCAGACGTGATCTAAATAATTGCTTAGATACTTCATATTTAGCATTCCTGGACTTCTTGCCATACAGTTCTTGCAAGTGTATGAACATGTCCGCAACAGTTCTCATGTTTTTATGTTGCCTTTGCACATCATTATTCATAGAGCCAAGCATGTAACACTTCGCCTTAAGATCATCATCTTTCCACTTCTGATAAGTGACTCTTTCCTCTTCAGTTGCTTCATCAGATAAACGAGAAGCAATAGGGCATCCATCACATAGTCACTCTTTTTAGAATTTCAGACAATTCTTAAATTCCGTAGCCAATCACTGAAGTTGTGTCCTACAAGCACATTCTTCTCAAGAAGGCAAGTCAATGAGTTGAACGTTGCCATTTCGAAAAAATAATTGTAGAAATAAGCGAGATAAAATTAGTTAATTGTCTTGAACGATTCCAATTTGTTTTTGGTCTTGAAAACAAATCGGTCCTCCCACTATTTTTACAAATTTCACACTTCCAAATGAAAAACGAAAATCATCATTGGGAAGGATTTTTAATGGGTGCTTGGATTCTTATAAAATATCTAATATGCCTAAGGTACTTCCATTCTTGGCATACGAAATCTTTTATAATTGACAACTATTGTCAATGCAACTTCTTTGCATGGCCCAATCATATTTAGCTCCTAATATTTATGACTTTAAATGCATCCATTCTTGGCCCATCATATTAGTTATGTTATACCCACTAGACAACAATTAGAAGAATTTGAATATTAGTAACCTCAAGTGCATCCATTCTTGGCAACTAATATATTATTCTACTTACAACATCTCTATGTTTATAAAATCTTAGAATATCTCTATTTATATCCAATATTATTCCCATGTGTCCATGACACATAATAAAAGATATAAAAATATATTCTTAAATTTTATTCTAGTGGAGAGCTTGGCTATAATTTCCATAAATTACACCATTCTTCAACTTAATATTTTATATGGACGAATCCTTGGTCTTTAAATAAGGTCTCACTTCGCACATTAATTTGTTTGATTGACATGCATCTTCGTACATATAATTAAAGCAAATAAATAAACTTAGATAGTCATGTGTTATCTCGGGTCCAATCCTTGCTACTAGGATTGGGCTTGGGTCTTTGGATATCCTATTTACTATTATATAGAAAAATAATAAAATTAAATAAAGACCTATTCTATGCTCTCACTACTCCTTTTGGGAATTGGGCTTAGCCTCCAAATGGTGGACCTTAATCTCTTGATGGGTCTCCAAGTACATCAAATATCCTTGGCATACCAAGACAAGATTATAAATGGATATAGGAATATAGGCTCAATAATAATAAATAAAATACCAAAGTTTAATTAAATTAATAATTACAACCCAAGAATAAACAATTCGATAATTAGTCACCCTAAACCGATGACTATCTTATATGTCAATAACTCAATTTAAATAAATAAATTAAATAAAAGGCATAAAACACTTAAAATTTAAAAATAAATTCTAAACAATTTAGAACTTAAAACTAAGATTTTAAATTCATCCCTTAACTCTTTAAGGAATCATAAAATTCTATTTTTCGGTTTTCCTTAAACAATTTTAAGAAAAGTATCAAAAATAAGTTTCATTTTTAACCATTAAAGATATTGATTTTAATTCTAAAAATTCCTTAAAACTGTTTTTTATGAAAATTATCAAAATCAAAACCAAATCAAATCTGGAAAAAAAGGGTTTTCTAAACCTTAATATTACGAATTAGTTGTAATAGTCCAACAGTTGGAATATTTGACAAACAGGAAGCCGACACAGGTTCAAAACCTGGCAAACGTATCATGATTTTGGATCATAACTAATTAAAAAACAAACAATTACAAATAGTGATGAGGTGGCTCTGATACCACTATTAGAATCTTGTAGCGGAAACATAAATCAAATTTATTAAAATCACGATCATATCAGACTCATTGTATTTGTAATTGTTTCTTATGCCTAGAGATTATGATATCATTTTACTCATTCATGTTCTGATAGGTTTAAGTTGTCACAGATCATAGGTTCTGTGTCACCAAAAGGTCATTCAGATTCTTCAAGCTATAACTCAACAAAATTTGAAAGTCTCTAAAATGTACGTATTGTAAGGATTCATTAAATGATTGTACCTTAGTTAATGAAATACTAGATATTAATGTTTACTTGTTGTTGACATTGTTTTGATATTATTATTTGTTTCTCTAGATGAAACCCCTCAAATTCTTTTTATAAGATCAATGGACTAGAAATAGATCTATTGTTTTCTACAACCAACTCGATTGATGGAAGACTTTCTTGACCTTGCCAGTGATAGCGTCTTGTAGTCATTGGTGTTTTATGGGTATGAAATTTTTTTTTTTAAATTTTATTGCTCAAGGCTGTTGGGTTCAGGTGAAGTATTAAAAAGATGTAATGTCCTTATTGATTAGTCTAATTGTTTGGACTACTAAGGCTATATGTAAAATCATATGGGACTACTATGATTAGAAAAAGAAACTTATAAGATCATTACATAGTATGACCAAAACACATGGGAGAACATAGTCTAATTGCCCTACTTTTATGCTTCAATATCATCCATTTCCGATTTATGCTATTTAAAGCAATTCCATTCAAAGTAGATAGTTAATTTATTAATTTTTCATCTACAATTCTACCAAAATGATTTGAGTATAATTTGAAACAATCGAATATAAATATAATATTATATTATATTATGTAATGCTATTTTCAAATCAAAAATTATAAATTAAAAAAATCATGAATTATAAAAATTTGTAAATACAAATTCTGAAAAATGTCCTCATATACAATATTTGCATAATCTTTTTCTACTAGTCACTATAGTGAATACAACCATGTATAGTTTGTTTATTATCGAAAAAGATCTCTTAAAAAATAGACATTAGATTATATTTGACCTTAAATTTTATTAGTCATTTTAATATATGATATTGGTGATTGAAAGTTGTTTGAGTATGGAGTTTAAATAGTAATCTTGGTGATCAAGCCCAAATTGGTCTTTGGGTCACCCCGACTATCACTACTCCTGTAAAAATAACCAAAGAGATGAAATTACTGGAGTGGATTGTCTCCCTGAGAATAACTCAGATGTCAAAGTCAGTTCACGTTCTTGAAAAAGATAGATCCAATCAATGATTCTCAATATGATCATTGTGTGTGTTTAGAGGAAGGCAATTCCTCTTATAGGTATAGTTATCTTGTTTGAGTTGATGTTAATCCTTGAAGTTAGGCTAATGGCAATAATTGATACATGTCTTTCTTAGAGGGTTGCTATGACCTAGAACTTGATCTCAAGCTTGTGATCTCGAGCTCCTGGAGCTACCTTGGATCCCTGGTGATGTGGCATGAAAATAAGTATGGCCAATGGATTGATTATGGATTCCAAACTTCTCTCCAATGAAGCAGTGGCGACCTGCAATCAAAAGAGTCCAGGAGGCTGACTCTAGGAACCAAATCCGACAAGCAAGTTAGAACTCCGATCAGATGAGAAAAAGAGAAAAAGAGGAAGATTGGAATTGTCTGACCATACCCTTTGTCACCCAGAAACTCAGATATTTATATTTAGGGTTTAGGTGACACGTGGCTATCTCTGAAGGAGATAGTCTTTGTTAGTGTGGTCCCTTATACGACCTGGTACAAGTGGGGACTGAGAATGTTTGTCAGTTTTGTCTAGGTGGTAGGGTGGTTGGGTAGACAAGGATATCTTGTCAGACTTCAGACAATATTAAATGCTTTGTCTTTGAGTCTTAGCCAATTTTGACTTTACACTTGCATATAGTTTATTGGGACATGTGTAGTGCTAAATTTGGTCTTATGAGTTTTAACCCTAGTGACCTTGAAGGTGGGCTTGTGTGGTGAGCTTTATCAGCTTGCCACTCCTCTTGATCGCCCTTGGATACCTCGCAAAACTAGAGAGGAGCTGGCTAAAATTCGAGAGCAACCTCACAAAACTCTTAGGGACCTCAACGAAAGCAATAAACATGGCAAACAACTTGCTACCTTGGTCAAGGTCCTGCAGAAAAAAGAGGCCCTCCTATAGTCTATAGTTTCAGACATGACCAGAGCACTAGGAGAGGCTCAGGTTGCGAGGAGGTTATTGGGGATGAGCTTCAATCTTTGAAGAACAAGTTCTCAGATGAAGGTGACTTCAGGAGTCAGAACTCCTATCCTCTACGACCTTCAGAAATTACTTGGAGCATCTTATCCATCTGGTTGCCATTTCCCTCCATGTTGAACTGAAGGGGTGCTCAACGCCGCTATCGAAGTTGTTATTGCTACTAAGGTCAATCCTCTTCCAACTGCTTTTGAGCTTCTTTCTGAGCAACCTATTGACATTTATCTCTCAGATAAACCCATCATGGTCCATCTTAGCTTTCCATAATAGTTTATCCCCAATATCTCATTATTTGATAAGGTCTTCTTGAGTTATCGAGTTGATCGCGTAGGTCATGAGGCTTCCAAACCTGAAGAAAATCCTATTCCAATCGCACCTATGACCAGTTTTCGAAAAGCTTAGGCCTCTTCTTTTGAAGCTGTTGTTGAGAAGGATCCCGAGCAGCATTAGGAGACAACTGTTTTTCTTTTTCTTTTTTAGAGGAATTTCTTGCTCTTTCTTTTTTCATGATGTATAACATACAATGCTTTGAGCTCTCTGCAATACTAAATGTCATTTGAGTTTTCTTCATATTGCATGTACTTCAGCTTACAAGTATTTAAAAGAGGTCCTAAGAGAGATGATAAAATTATCCACATAAGAATGAATGCTTGTTTTCCTCTCAAGGTCTCCAAGAGAGTTTGGATCTCAAAGGCAAGAGTCAAGACAATATTTAAGTCTCAGAACAATTTAGGCAAATAATGGTTCTAAATGGCAGGCATTCCAAGGTCTTAACAATTATCTACCTTCAAGGTCCATCAATTTGTAACTTCCTCCTTTATGCACCTCTTGGACAATAATGGGCCTTCCCAGCTTTGTGCGAAATTTAGACAACTGGCCTTCCTTGCCTACATCTGACATTTTGAGAACCATATCCCCTACAATAAATCTTCGTTCTTTCAAATTTTTATTTAAAAAGCTCGTTATTTACTTCTTGTATCTCATGTCAACTTCCAAAGCTTTGTTCCTTCAAGGAGGTCAAGGTCTGTCCTTCTCTCCTCCTCTCTCAGGAATGAATTATATTCAGTAAGCCGAAGGATTTTCATACCAATTTCCACTAGAAGTACAACTTCTCAGCCAAAACAAAGACTAAAAAGAGTTTCTCTATTGGCTTTTCTAGGCTTAGTTCTATATGCCCAAAAGATACTCAAAATTTCTTCTGGCCTTGAGATCTTTCGACCCTCCTTTTCTAATTCTATTAACCTTTTTTTGAGACCTCCTAATAGAGTCTTGTTTGTGACCTCTGCCAAGCCATTTACCTATGGATGAGCTATCAAGGTTAATCTCTATTCAATACCCAAATTTTCACATAAGGTCTTGAATGGTTCTCCTATAAATTGCCTCCCATTATAGGAGATTATAGATCTTGGAATTCCAAATCTACACACAATATTTCTCCACACAAAGGACATCACCTTTTGTGAAGATATAATTTCCATAGGCTCTACCTTAATCCACCTAGTGAAATACTCCACTTTCACTACTAGGAATTGAACTCCCCCCACCTATTTAAGGAATGGACCTAGGATATTAATACCCAAATTATCGAAAGGGATTAAAGCACTGATGAGGTCTTTACACCAACATGTGATCCACATATTCCTCTGTGAGTTTCTTCAACAACATATTCTGCCTCGAGCTTTCCAAGACATTTAAGCAATAGCCATGTATATGATCTTTTGTAGACCTCATCATTTCTTATAAGGACATATTGTGACACCAATATTCAGATTTTGCTATCTTCCTTAGTGTCTTCAGTGAACTCTCCATCCTTAAGGTACTTATACAAAAGATATCTCCAATCTGCTTGATCGTCAATAACCAAAATTTCCTCTTGGCCTTTTGATGGTGAATTCAATTGCTAACTAAAAGCTCTTCTTTAGTTCCTTTGAGTTCCTTAAAAATCTTCTACAATGTGTCACTTCAATTGCTTTCAATTGCTGTCCCAATAGAATGTGACTCTACAATAAACAAAAGAAAGATGTAAAAAGTTATTCTTACTAATATATACATGATAACTGTCTAAGATATTACAGAGGAAGTACAGTAATCAAGGAAGAGTGGAGAGATGCAAGGTGCTTGCTCGGCTTCTAGTTGGACAGTTATTGACTAATGTCTTTATCCAAGGGAGGGATGCATTCTAGGGCTAATGTTTGGGCTTGAGGCCATTAGAACAGAAATCAGAAGTCTCCATGGCTATGGCAGGGGCCCATCTCTGAAACTCTTGGACATTCTAGACTTGGAGGGCTTCCTTAACCAACTTTTTGATGCTATCTACCAGGTCCTCGGTAGTGCCTCCTAGTAACTCAGCTTCTCTTTGTTTAGTTTGGCCATTTTTTGAGGAGGAAGCAAGAGTTTTTTGAGCTGGAGGATGGGGCAGAAGTATTGAAGTAGGTGAGGGAGACTTGGAGGCTACCATGACTTTGGAAGCTTGTTGAGAGTCAGTTTGTTCCTCTCGAGCTCTCTTGGACACTATCCTCCCCTTGGTAGCCACCTGGACTCATTTAGAACAAATGTGGGGAGCAGTAGGTCTTGAAGCAGTAGTAGCAGCAGTAATGGTGATAGCGACTGAATGTGTAAAAAATGTTGTCGTTGGTTTCGATCCATTAGTTTTTCCTGAGTACCAGTAAGGACTGCAAAGTTTTTCCATATATCTATAAGAAAAACAAAGTGAAAGAGGTTAGCAATATCTTCACAAGTAATAGAAGCTGCACATAAAAAGAAAAATTTGAAAACGATCAAGTTTTTACCGTAGGGGTTTTTCAATAGTTCTCTATGTAGGCTAGGGAGGTTTTTCAATTTGATTGGAGAGAGACCTAGAGAGGATCTGAATTACCTTTCGTTCGATTTCAAAGCTACAGATTCATGAACTGACGATTCTGCAATCACCAACTTGGATAGTCACGCTAACAAGGATTAATTAATGAGATTAAAAAAGCATTGATAAAAAATAAAATCCTAGTAGACTTCGTGATAAAACCAATTCCGCTTGAATTGTTATTTGAATTCAAACGAGCAGCTTATCAGACAGAGACCAGCAAAATCAAATTTGTCCAGGTTCGTTGATTTAATACATAATTAACTCTTAATTACATTTTAGGTTTTATACCTATTCGTAAATTAGCCTAAACAAGTTTATCTAATTACGTTTAGGTCCCAAATCGTGATATTGCCCCTTAAGAGATACGTTCTGAATGTGTGAACCAATAGGTCCTCATAAAATTGGCATTTGAGATAAACAACATTTAATGTCAAGTACAATGAGTTGTGTCTAGCAACACATCATTGCAATCCAATTAAAGATAATGTTGGTGACAAGACAAAACCATTTGTGATAAGTACATGTTTTAATCTCTTTGTCCAACAATTCATAATTGAACACGAGACATGGAACGTGTTATACTCGTAAAGATCAATCTCTCAATTCTTAGCTCTGAGTAGACTAACTAAATAGAATAAGATAAATATCTCATATCTATTTATTCGAGCATGCCATGCATTTCATGGTCTCACTCTACCAAAATTGCCAGATAATTCTCTTGTTATATAAGAGGGACAAGAGAGAGTGACATATTCAATACATGCCTTTATTGTCCACTCAGTTAAGAGTGACGTTCGACAATATCAAAATGTGCAATCTTTTATGTATTAATCTCTGATGATCTCAAGTCAAAAGATTAAACATAATTATAGCAATGAAAACACTCAATAACACCCGTATAACGATCTATGTAGTGATTCCGTGGGGGGTCAATCAAGTACACCATAATCTATGTGTACTTATGTTATGATTTAAAATCCTATATCCATGACACCAGTAATCAACCATCAGATACTAGGGTCAACATGTTATTGATAACCTAATCTCAATAACACTTAGACTTGGGACATTTTAAGATTAGAAATAACTATTCTAAGGACATTACATAATTTACTAAACAAAACGTAGATATGAAAGGAAATTATATAATGATATAAATAGCATCATGATACAAAGTTATGCCAACTAAGTAAATCATCAAATGGTCTTAGCGCATATCTAACAAATTCTGGATTCCCTAAGCCTACCCTGGCTAAGTAATGAGGTGCCTAGACAGGCTCACTACAACCTATTTTCTGAGCAGTTTTAGACTCTGCTAGTTTTATAAGGAAATCCCTAGCTTTTTCAAGGTCTCCACCTAACATTGGAAGCTGATTTGAAAAGCTTTTACCAAGATTCCATTCAAGGTAATCCCCAAGTCGGTGGAGTTATTCAGCGAGCCTAACATTTATCTAGAACCTTTTCCAAGGCCCTACAAAAAAATTGATAGGGTCCAACCAATTTATGTCGCTGATTGAATTGAAGATAACCAAGACCTGTCGGTCACAATGAATGCAGTAATCATCCTAATTGTGTTTGAGACCAACTGGGTAATCGACATGCTAAAAAAAATAAGCCATATCCAAAAGAGGGGATGAAGGAAAGGCAAGATAATCCCACCTCGAAGGTTGGTTTCATAAACAATAATGTGACCCCCTTGGGTGTCATTAGGATCTTCATTATGGTTGGGGACAACTAAATCACCCCTCCTAGTACCATCTCCTCACGGATGGCCCTAAGGCCCCTAACCCTCTCCAAAGAGACTTCAGGTACTAGCCTGTAAGCTTCGACCTCTTTGACATCAAGCATACTATCAGCTATTGCCTAGGCGAAATTAGTGACAGAGGGAAGGTAAAAGGTTTCATTGTTGGAGGTTTTTGTGGAACTCTTAGTGATTGAAGACATGGTAGCAATAAAACAGAATAGGGAAAAAGACTCACTATTAGTGTCTTGATGAAGAAGAGGGGAAAAAGAAATTGTAGGAAACAAAGAAGAACATTAGTGATTTTCGGATTGTAGCAAGCTTTGAAAATTTTTGGTAAAGTTTAAAAGTTGAAGTTTCAAATTATTTATACTAATAGTGGCCATAGAGTTCTGAAAGGACGTTACTAAAAGTTGATGGGTTGCCAAAAAGGAGTCGTTGAACTAAGAGGTATATTTATTTGGGTGACATCGTTTCATCTTTTGAGCTTCCCCAACCTAAAAGGTCACTAAGCTAAAAAAGAGATTGTAGTGATGGACAAATGAGTATGACTCATAGGATCTAATTCAAATACTCGATTGCTCAATCATGGATCGAGACCTTCAAGGTCTATAAATGAAAGTCAACAAGATTCTACAAAAGACAACTTATATCGATGACCTACTACCTCTCTATTACGAATAGCAACCTGTTGATCACGACCTGTAGGTCGTGAGGTTCATGGTTGCTAAGAGACCATGGTCGTTAAAAGATCGAGGTCATTAAATAACTTCTAAGAATTCTTGGTTTACATCTTAATGTTCTCATAATCAAGGCAGATTACACCATATTGATATCAACTCAAATAAGATAACTTTAAACACACTGAAATTAAAGATTGATTTAGCATTGAAGATAACCTCATGACGATCACCCACTCCAACGTACATTCATCTATTTTGTTATTCTTGCTGTAACATGAAGTTGACCCGCATATCAATTAGAGCTCCAACAATTATTGACAATCACTTTTCTCCCCAAAATTACTTCACAATTTTGTACCAAAATTATATAGTCTTTGAAGAAAAACAAATTCAATTCTCAACCTATCATATTATTTTAATATTTTACTTCTCCACTATAATTTCTCCTCAATGACTCACTCATTTCCAGCTATTAAAAAACTCGTACCTAAAATACATTCAAAATAATTCTGAAAAAAAAAACTAAAATATGGTCCATTTTTTTTTTTTAAAGAAGTCAAAAGCATAAAAACATACTAATAATACGGGATTATAAAGGAGGGTACCCACGAGTCAATTCAGCAGTTCTCAAACCCCACTGCACTTTGCCAGTTTAAGCATTCTTGGCATAGAAGGAAAGTACTAGAATACTATTTTAATCCTATATACAGCGTAAATGAATCAATTTGACTGAATATTGATGATTTTTGTAATACATTGTGTTCGCAATCACATAAAAGTTGATAGGATTATAAGTTCCATAGATGCTTGGGAAGACTTTCTTTCAGTAGTATAAACGAATAAATTACCATATCAATCATTAGACTGCCCATTCCCAATTCAGTATGATTTCTGGAAAGTTTCCTGTTTTTTTCAAGGAAAGGAGCAGGAAACCCCTTACAAGTTTCACATAGGAAGAGGAATTGTGTACACTGTATAGTGTTTGTGTTGAAAAAGGGCTTTATATAATTATACTATCTTTGTAGTGGGTTTTTGGGATATTGATGATTGTGAATTCCCAGGAGACAAGGAAGAAGAAAACATCCCTTTAAGGGCTAAAGTTGGGGATACAAAAGAATTTGAAACGTTTTTAGTAGGTGGGATTCTGAGGAGGAGCGTGAGGATGATGATCAGTTTTCCGGGCATTTCAAAGCTGAAAACCAAGCAGGTATTTGATGTTTATACTTCATTTTGTTGTTGCATTCACTTTCCTTAAATAATTTTTGTTTGATTTTGAATTGAATTCGGTAGTGCTGGTTGTTATTTTCGTCTTTCTACTTGCAAATGCCAAAAATAGTTTGTAGAGCTTAAAAGGTGCTGTTCTTGGAAAAAATTCTGGGTATATCTCGAACAAGATTTTCGAAATGGCCAATTTGTGAAAAGAAAACTAAGAGAACATAATCAGGAAATGGTACTGAAAATGATATTATTGGGTTTTAGAGAAACGCACTTGTTCATCTTGTTACTAATATTATGTTTCTTATTCAATTTGTTGCAAGAATGTGTATTTATTAGATAGCTAGTGTTTCATTTGACAGTGATTTATGCTGATTATGATGTAATCCTTGGATTGAAGTTTCTCAAATCATTGGCCCAATCCTTGGATCAATTCACAATGAAATAGGTCCCAAGAGTTCATATTGACCCTGGAATTATGAATTACCTCAAATAATCTATGAGTTTAGAAGACAAATCTACACCCTAAACCCTAAACCAAAGTGAAGAAAGCCTTAAAACAAGTTTCTAAAGAACCCTAGATCGTTCATGAAGAAACTCACAGCAAAAAAATCAATTTGATCTTTCAAGTTTTGCTCTCAAGGACAATTGTTGTTTGTAAAATGATTCCAAGATGTCTTCAAATACAAAATGCAAGTGTTTACAGGTTCAGACCTATGTTAATTCTAATTAGGTCTTAAATGAAGTGTAAAATACAAAACAACAACTAAAAGTCATGACAAGTTGCAAGAAAACCAAGATGAACTCGAAGCTGTCCAGCAGGGGAGGAGAGGGCACCGGCGAATGTCCATGAGCCTGTGGCAGTGCCAGTAACTCTCGGGAGTTGCTGGCCTGCAGGAGGGGTTGTTGACCGGCTCCTGTAGCTGCACAAGTGGTCACGCCAATTGACACCTTCTTGTGTCACTTCTGGGTTCATTTGGCTTGTTCTTCCACCCTTCTTTGATGCTTCCTTCTTGGATTGATTCAAGTTGAGTTTGATCGCATGAAAATGTGTTTTAACAAACCTTTTAAAGTCCCTATTCAAGCTTGAATTTGAAATATAAATCTTTGTTGGAGTTCATCTTATCTTCAAGCTTGTAATCATCAAACAAGGCATCATGGTCTAGTTGCTCTTCTTTGTCAAACACCAATGTCTTCATGCCTTTCTTATACTTATTCTTAAAATGTTGAATAAGCTTCATTCCTTCCATGAATGATACTTCCAAAGTAGTCTTCTTTTGATGGCATCCAAATAGCTCTAATCAATGCTTGATTAGCTCCTTTATTTCCATCATTCCCCCTCACTTCAAAAAGATTCGTCCTCGAATCTTCAAGTCTTGAAAAGTAGGCTTTATCAAGATTCCAAGTTGTTTCAATCAAGGCTCCTTGGTTTCCATCAGATTATATCACATACATTGAAGAAGTGTAGAGCAGGCTCAAAAAATTTGAAGAAAAGTTACTTATCACACACATTCAGCAATTTGCAAATTTTGCCCGTGGGAGTTCACTCTGGGGGTCTAAACTTTGAGATTTTGATCCTTGTGCTACATTCATTAAAGTTATTTAAATTTCTATAGGTTGTCTTCCAAGATGTTTTCTCTGCATCTGATGCTGGGACACTTGAGCAGCTCAAAGAGTTGAGCTCCAGAAGAAGAGCTATTGAAGAGTCCATTAATGGGAGTAGTTCTAATACAGAAGCCATTGCAAGGGAAATGTCAGGGGGGTTGACCTCCCGTTATGCCCAGGTGAGTAATTTATACATTTTAAACATATTATTGTAAATCTTGGTTATGCAACTGCTCTCCTTTTTTTCTCATTCAATTGATATCTTGTTTACAATAACATTTTATCGGCCAGCATAGTTGTGTATATCAATGTTATACAAAAGTTGATCAATAGTGTGAAATGTTCTATAAACCTTGTATAATTGAATAGGTGTGACCCAGTGTGCTTGTCTGTTTATGGGAGTTATGTTTCTGAGATAGAATCTGGTTTCTGAATTACCATATTTTTTAAAGTTAAGTTGTTGGATATCCCTCGGTAATCTTCTTTTCCATCCTATAATACACTACATACCTGTGTGCCATGTTCTCTCTGATTGATAAGAACATCAGAGTGCAAAAACTTGTATTGACTAGGCTTTAATACAAAATGTTTGGTTCATGATTATCACCCAATTTAAACTGTTCTTACAATGAAAGATAATTTTTTTGTTCATAACTCTAATAGGTTTAACCTGTAGTTATTCCCTTCTGTCATAGGACATTCAAAAGTTGGAGCGGTATTTGCCATTAATGGAAAACTTGGTGTACCATGTCGATTTGGTTTCTGATAATTCTCATTTGGCTAACCGGATATCAGACTTAAAAATTACATGGAGTAGTGCTCTTACATCATCAAGTGTCTTCAATTTTAAAGGGACAAAGTATTATGAGATTGATGATTTGCGGTTTGAGCTTGGAATGATCCTTTTCCTTTATGGTGCAATGCTTCGAGCACGGGCACTAGAAATTCTTCAAACCGGTATATTTTGGTTTTTTTTCTTGTATTTATTACTGAAATCTATTCAGAAATTTTGCAATTTATTTCTCATTATTTATTGCAGATCTGGTGCAATCTGCAACTCTTTTCAGAAAAGCTGCTGGAGTCTACATGCATTTAGCTCAGGAGGTTCTTCCCCTTTTACAACCTAAACTAGCTCCAGAAAGACCTCCTGAATCTGTTATTAAGGTGTCTTCTGCAGTGAGTATCCTTTGCTTGGCAGATGCCCAGGTTCGAGTTCATTATCAGGAAGTGTTTTTGCACTGAGGTCTATTTTGAGTGTTGCTGATTAGGCTTTAGCTGCTTCTGTTGTCATTCCCTTTTTTCACCATAATAGCAGATATACCTTCTCTTGTTGTTGACGATTGGATGTCTTTTCTCGAAATTTTGTAGGCTGTGGCAGCAAGGAGGGCAGAAGAAAAAGGAAACAACAAAAGTCTTTTGGCTAAACTGCACTATGGTGTTAGAGACTTCCTTGATGAAGCTCTCAGTGTTCTATATTCAACCAAGGCACACAAAGATATTTCTTCAAGCTTAATGGTATGCACTGTTTCTGATTTAAGCACCTGCTTCTTAGCATTTTATTGGTATGGCTGGTGCATATAAATGAACACTCCAATTTTTTGTCCTTTCAGTGTCTTTTGTCATGATACTTAATTGGTAAATTTTCTCCCATATGGGCATACTGTAATTAAGTCATAATTCATTCTGCATTGGTTTACAGCTCTAGTTTAATCCTATAACTTAACTTTTTTGGACCTGTAAGAGGTTATCTAATTGATATTTTAGCCTGAACTGACGGTAGTGTTCATGGAGCATCTTTATTCCTGGACCTGAACTGAATTCCTTCTATTATATGCCAACACTTGGGTTTTTTCTCTCAACTTTGCCTAACTGTTTTTTGCGGCTTTTAGAAGCTGCCAGATTTGCATGGTGATTCTAAATATCAAACACTGATGTGAAATGATGATAAGTTATCCATAGAAGGAGAATGAAAAAGATTTCGCAACGCCAGGTTCTGACATAAGCATGTGCTTTTTTATCCATTTTATCAGAAGATATAAAGCTATGCTGCACAAGTAATGCACAGAAGATATTAGCATGTGAAACATTGATGTGCTTTTTTTTTGTGCAGCAATGCACAGAAGATATTAGCATGCGAAACATTGATGTACTTTTTTTTTGCACAAGCTTTGCTGCACAAGTAATTCTTTGAAGCACGTATATTTTCTTTAGATGGAAACTTGAACTAAAAGAATTGATGGAAACATAATTCTATAGCATTATAACTTCCATTACATGAAATATGAAGAAAAGGTAACCAATCCCATCTTATAAGGTACGAGAATAACCTTGGCAAATTAAGACATTAGTAGGTCAAATTTCCGACTTATTTGTTGTGTTTTTAACACCGGCTGCTTTAGTGGAAATGGTCTGAAGTAAAAATGCTGCTATGACTTTGGAGTTAATATTATCAAGTGCACAGAACCTTGGAATCATGTATCACATGAGCACATTTAAGAGTGGATAAATTTATGATTAATTATTTCCTAAAGGAGGTTCTCGAGTAGTCCATTAGTTGTCGTTCTTTTGGATAATGTTTTCTTGTCTTTGCAGGATTTCATTGCAAGTAGTAGAACGCTTCATGAGTTAATGGGTTACAAGCATCTTGCAGAGAGCCTAATGACGGACGGTGAGATTGGTGCTGCAGTTGGAGTTCTTCGTCGTGTATTAACCAATTTAGAGAGGAACACTTTCAAGGAAGAATCATGGAGATTAGTTTATAAGCAGGTAAAGGAGGAGTTAACAAAGTTACTCCAGAAATATGAACGTGAGAATGACTTTGTCTGGCACGAGAAAATCCCCCATCATCATGATTTGCCATGTCCTGAAGCCACAAAAATTGTCAGTTCTATACCTTATCATCCCCAGAAGAGTGAAACAACATTAGTTTTCAAGAGATGAACTACACTGTACAGAACTTTTTTGTTCCTCCTTTTCTTTGGAGTATGGGCAGGAGCAATTATGAAGCATTTTGAGCTGTCCATTGTAGTTTGCTAGGGGGTTGACTACACAATCTATATTGTAAACTATCCCCCCCAAACCGATTCCGACACCTGTGTGTTGATTAGAGTGGCTGCTGCATATTCTCCAAGTGTATAAACTGAAGTTTGGTCATATATGTTAAGATTGAAACATTGGTTTCCCAGATGTTTTCACATTGGATTTTGCTGCATCTGCTTACAGGTGAAAGTTGTTTTTAGCGGATACCCACAAATTTGCTAGAGGATTAAGGTGAGGTTCCTCCGCTAGCTTCAGCAGATAGTACGTCATTTTACTTTGCTATATTATATATTATCTTCGTCCAATGATAATTTAATTTTTTTTTTCAGATTAATAGAAGTTAAATGGCATAGTTAATGTAATCATATTTAAGGCTAATTTTATTTTTATATCTTACATTTAATTTATTTGAATTGAAAATAATATATATAAAGACTAAATTAGTGATGATAACTTAATCTTTTAACCTATAACTACCTCTCCTTAAAAAAAAAGATTATAATTTAAAACAAAAGAAAAATAAACATAGATTATTTTTATCTGAGGAAGGTAGTAGTACATTACATTAAATATGTTTTGAATTTTAGAATTTCAATTAATTAACGAAGATTTTAGAATTTCAATTAATTAATGAAGATTGATATTTTTATTTTACTATTTTTACAAATCTAGTCTAAAATCTTTTTTTTTTTAAAGATTTTTGTATTCTCCATCATTTTTTTGTCACTTTAATTCATATCGATTTATTTTAGGTTTTTTATATAACAAGATTTGAACCTTACTTCTCATATTTGAGCCAAACAAATCTAACAATTCAATCATTAATAACTTTTGTTTTACTTGAAATATTGAATTTTGTATGCCCTAATTCTTCCATGATTATTGTCTCAAAAATGAACTTCCTTTGATGGCATCAAATTGTCTTTAATTAAAGTTTGAGTCTTTCTTAGTATCACATCAAAATCGAACCAACTCAATCATTAATAACTTTTGTTTTATTTTTACATCTAATAATATATATTGTTTTCAGTAAAACTCCTTTCAAATATTCACATTTTTGTATATTCATATTTCACAAACAAATTATATATGTTCAAAATTATATTTGACATATACATAAACTTTATATCGTAATTATTTTATTTACTTATTATAACATATAAATAAAATAAAATATGGAGAATTAAACATATCAATCTTCCATTTTATAATTGAAAATTTTATTTTAATTAAATAAAATAATTAGGATATAAAATTTATGTACACAAAAAAAACTTTAAAAATTATAAATATATCAAATATAATTTTGAATATATTAGTTGTTTGTGAAATACAAATATATAAAATTAACATGTAAATGATTTATTGTAGGATTATATTTAATATTTTGGAAAGAATTTTACTGAAAATAATATATAATATTAAATAGAAAGAAAAACAAAAGTTATTGATGATTGAGTTGGTTAAGACAATTTGGCTTGAAAGTGACGGGTAAGGTTTGAATTTTGTTATAAGTTAAAATTTTATTTTCAAGAATTTAAATTCATGACTAATGACATAAAAAATAAAAAGATGGAGGATCAAAAAAGATTAAAAAAAGATGGAGAATAAAAAATAATAATTTATCTTATAAAATTTTTAAAATATCTTTTTTTAACTAGTAAAAAAACATATTTTTTGATCATTTAGACCAATTGTGCAAACAAATAAAAGGTGTAAGATCAAAAAAATTAAAATAAATCAATATGAACCAAAGTCACAAAAAAAAAATGACAGAGAATAAAAAAAATTAGATCACATTTATAAAAATAAAAAAAGATAAGGGATCAAAGGGCATCGATCTTACATTAATTAACCATTAAACTTTCTTTATTCTTCAAATGGAAATATGAAATGCTCAAACTATTTTCCAGGGAAACCACATATTTCCAAAGTAGCAAGAGAAAAGAAATTTTTAAACAAAAATTATCTTTTCTCAATTTCTTCCTATAATTAAAAAAAATTGAAAGTTATAAATGAATTTTTGTTATAATTTTATGACCAAAATGGACAGATGTAAATACTCAAGTCAAAAGCATGGCCAGCATTTTCTGAAAATTAGTAGCTGAGTTGGGTGGTTACAAAACCATGGAGAACCGGATGGTGTACCGGGGAACAAGAAGATTCAGATAACATCATTGGCCTTCACAAATCCACGACTAAACGAAAGATAAATATTATCAGCAAGAATCTGCTGTAAACAACCCAAGTAATCTTTTGATCCTTTCTATGGTCGAGCATTCTTGATTACACATCCATGTCTATTCAATGCAACTTTACTTCGCACTTTACTGTGAGGCCAAATGCAAGAGAACCCATACGTCCATTTCCATTTACCCATTTCAGTTCATCTAAACTGAACACATTTTGTATATATTCCAATTCAGTGAAGGTTTCAAACCATCGGTAAATTAAGGATGCATTTTATTTTCATTTTGGTTATTTGCCCTTTTTCAAGAATTTATTGATTGTGAGATTGGTGTTCCAGGCTGAGTAGAGGTATTTCTCCGGTTGTTTCTGATGGAAGCGCTGTTGAATCAGGGTACAGTGGTACTGTTGTCTTCAGACTGACCTATTTGGAGGTGGGGTTTTGATTTCTTGATATGGGATTTTTCTTTTCTGAAGTAGTGGATTTCTTGATAAGTTATACTGTTGAATGTTTTGTTTAGGGAAATAGTTGGCTTTGGGAAGTGGCTGGAGTGAAAATTTTGGTCGATCCAATCTTAGTGGGGAACTTGGATTTTGGAATTCCTTTGCTTTTTGATGGTGCTAAGAAGTTCTTGAAGAATTTCAAGGTTCCTTGAGAAATATAATCTCTTCTCTTTTGTCTCCCTTATTACTTTTTAATTTAGACTGAAAGTTTTTCTAATTATGTAGTCTTAAATGCAGCTAGATGACCTTCCTCAGATTGACTGCTTATTAATAACACAAAGTCTTGATGATCACTGTCACTTAAAGACGTTAAAGCCCCTCTCGCAGAAGTTGCCAAGTCTCAGAGTCATTGCAACTCCCAATGCTAAAACTCTGTTGGATCCCCTTTTCAGAAATGTAAGTAAAATATGTTTTAAGTTTATACTTTATTATACTCGTGCTGAATCAAGGTGTTGGTTGAGAAATACTCTCATATTATTAGGTGTACTTTGCTGTGTTTGTTATCATACATATAGCTGCACAAGCTGGAATGTCATTTTCCTTCGGCAGTATTCTTAAGTACATTTCATTTTGCAATATCATTATTTCATATTCTCAGCCTTGTATTGATATCTGCAATTTGGTATGGCATAGCAGCCATGCTTATTAAGTCAACAGAAACACTAGATGGCTGACAACAGAGAATGTTGATTTAGAAGAGTACCCTGTGAATATTTACCATGGCATTAAGTGCTTATTTTAGCTTCTCTTTGCATGGAAAGTAAAGTTGATTAGCTGAAAGTTGCCATTATGTGTCAACATGTTACTTGAGATTTAAAATTGAAGTGGAGTACTAACTCCTCAGTATTGCATGACTTGATAGAAGAGATGGTTCAGAGGACTTGTATTGTTCATGCATCTGGTGTCTTGATCCAATGATAGAAACTTTACTAAGGAAACAAATGGTTAGTTCTTCATGTTTCTGAGGTATCAAAAGAACTGATGACACTCACATCTTTTTGAGAGAATCTGCATTCACCAGCACAAGTGGCTCCACCAGTTATATTCCTAAGCAATGCACCTTGACTATCTTGGTGGAAAAAAACTGGGGGACAAAGAACAATTTCACAGTAGATTACGAGGTGCAATTTTGGGGGAAAAAAAAGCACTCTTTGACTTGATGTAAACGGACTGCAAGGTTAGTAGGTCTCTACAGATGACTCTTGAGGTCTTGCATAGTCCTGCAATGAAAATTAGGTATGTCTGTAGATGTATTGTTATTCAGAAACAATACTAGGATACTCTTTCATAGCCTGTGTTGAATTCAATTTCTTTCTTGGCCGATGGCCTTTTTTGTTTGTGAAAATTTATTAATGAGATAAAGATACTGGTCGAACTTTGTTCATTACTCTCTGTCGAAGAGAAGAAATGTCTGTGTTTCTGCCCTTAGGAATTGATTATTCAGTTTGTTTGTTCTGTATATAATATTGGAAGTTCTTGGCATGTTGTTCTCACATCTCATAAAATAAGGAAAGTTGTTTATGGGATTTGAAAATTATTCTTCTACGTCTCTTCAATTTGAATTCTGATAATCAGGCTCTCATGGTTCTGTTATAGTTCTCTTTACAGTTTCAAATGATGAATACGATAACTATTACTTAGTTTTCCTTGGTATAGCAACCATGTCTGTCACCCTTTTCTAGTTACCAATGAATTTTAACATACAACAGTTTCCGGATTCCTGGTCAAGTTCTTCAACATATTGATATGATCTATACAATGAATCCAACTTTGTTTAGAAATGTCAATCTTGTTTTTCTGCATTTCTCCAGTGATTATGCTACATGAAAAACTGACCTTCATTCTAATTTGGAAACTTCCTAGGTCACTTACCTGGAACCAGGTGAGTGCACAGATATTGAAGTGGAAAACACGTCTTTGGTTAAAGTATGCGCTACTGCAGGGCCAGTTTTGGGTCCTCCTTGGCAGCGCCCTGAGAATGGGTATTTCATCAAGTAATTAATGTTTTATCTTATTAACGAATTGCGCAAATTTAACCATTTACTCATTTTATGTTCCAGCTATCTGGTCACTTCTCCACAAGGCCAGTTGACTCTCTATTATGAGCCCCATTGTGTGTACAACAAGATATTTCTAGAAAAAGAACAAGCTGACATTGTCATTACACCTGTTATAAAGCAACTGCTACCAAATTTCACGTTGGTTTCTGGGCAGGAGGATGCTGTTCAGCTTGCAAAATTACTTAATGCAAGGTATAGAAGAACCGATAATCTTGCTTCTGTAGTGTAAACTACCTTCAGTTTTTCCCCTTTCTTTTTGGTTTAGGTCCTAACTAAAATCCTTAATGTTCAGATAAATGGAGAAATATATTTTCTAACAAGCTTTGTTCTAGAAACTCCAAAAATAAAAAGAGGAAAGAAAGATGCAAGAAATAATTAACTTAAAGTCAGTCTCTTAATAAATTTTTTTTTTTCCACAGATCATAACAACTTCCTTTTTCCTTGACGTCTCAGGTTTATTGTGCCTATGAAAAATGGTGACCTTGATAGCAAAGGATTGCTTGCCAGTATTATCCGAAAAGTGGGGACAACAGAATCATTTAAGGTATTATTACTACTTTTATCTCGTCAATCAATTGTCACTGACACTGTATGTGTTATTGGACGAACATTTCTATCTTTCTCGTGTTTATTTGAGTTTCGCTAAAGAATAAGGAAATGGGAAGCTACTGATAATTTTTGGTAGCTCATCTGGTTTGCGTACTATATAATATGTGAGGTTTTGTTGGGCTATATTTTTTTGAGTCAAATTATCTGATGAGGATCCTTTCTGATGCAGGACATTCTGTCCGGGGAACTACCGGAAGCGAAGGTTCTCGAGCCCACTCCAGGCGTGCCACTGGATATTTCAAGCCCTGTCAAACTTCCATAGTTGCCAATACTCCCAAGTTGAGGTTGATGACACTGAGATCTTAGTACATCTGTATATTGGAGCACTAGCATTTCCTCCGTTGTTTTGGAATTCCCCGGCACTTTTGGTGGTCACATAAATGACATATCTCAGTAAATACGACAGAGGAGAGTTTCGAAGGAATGTTTTGAATATGCCAAAACTAGAGTAGCTTGGTAAATAAAGGGGTAACACTGAGATCTGTAATGCTTTATAAGATTCTGTCTCACAAACCAAAATTGCAAAAAGAAACAGTGGGAGGGAGATTCATGCACTCATAAGAATTTGGGAGGAAAGAAAAAGGTTGCATCTGTGTATCTGATCATAATTTTATTCCCTTCTAGGACCTTCCGTGAGAATCTGTACATGAGGACAGTAACATCTGAGAAGAAAAGTAAGGAACGAAACTAGAGGCATTGATGTAAAGAACCTTGCAATTTCATTCGATAAGTTTTCAAAAATCTAAAATGACAGAATGGTTTATTTGCCCAATCAGTTCAAGTGTGCATGCATGGGTCAAGGCTATTATAAAGCTGCTTAAAAGATTAACTTGGATGGAAAATATAGTTGATATGTTAATTATTCAATAAAGATTAATTCCAAAAAATCTATATAGATTGTATTATTATTCATTTGAAATTAAATATCAAATTTGAATTTGCTATTTAACATTATTAGCGTGTTCTGATATTTATTGTTTTTCAATATATATGGGGGAAAACTTTGCCCCAAAATATTACGCTTTGGACATGTTAGTAAAGCAAGCTTCTACCATCTGGCCCCTTCAAGTGATCATGACCCTTCCCAACTTTGTGCTTCTTTTCACTGTTGTGCCTTTGATAATGTTTGCCAAATCTCTGTACTTGGAATATTCTAGCATCTAAAAATGTAGTGAAAATTTTCTTAGACCATTTCCCGAAAGAGAGCTGATTTTTTTTTTTTTTTTATAATCTAATTTAACCTGACTAATCCTGGATCTCCAAGCACCCATTCTTAGATCACTTGAAGTATATAAATCGAGGGATATGCATGAGATGGATTTCACGGCATGAAATCTATATACTCCTATACACAAGAAGCCCAACACTATAGGGTGACCTCCACCCTATCACTGAGAGTGACACTTATCATTGTTATTTCTACCATCTCACCTGTACCCCTGAGGGTCAGAGGATCATCGTAGAAAATACCTTCCTTTTCACGTCGATAGTAACTTGAGCGCAAGACTTTCATATAAAGAGAGACTTAAGTGTGGAGGTATGGGTCAAATTTGACCATCACTACTTGTCAAGAGATTTGATTTTTCTTGCTAGAGAGTTGGTGGTTAGTACAAAGGAAAATCCATTTTTAATCTGATACACATATAATGCTTCGTCTAATTGGTAGTGGAACAGTATTGGCAAAACACTCACAGTATTGAAACACTATATATAAGGCATTTAAATCGGATAAGACCATGTCAGTATTATTATAATGTTAATTTATAAGTATTAGTAAAAATATAGAAATGTACATTTTTATTCTTTGCATTTGATAGTACGTTAATATATTTTATTATTGATTATTCCAATGACAAAAAGGAAAAAAGAAAATGATCTAACTAATGTTGAGATAAGATTAGATTGGCATATCACTAGCACTAGGCCTAAACATCTAGTATCTTATATGAATGAGTTCATTATTGACCATTCATATTGCTGAAGCGTTGTTTGATAGCTGTAATGTCTTTAAAGTTTAGTCTGTTATTATCTATTTAAGATAGTGTGTTATTAAATAACTTAAAAGTCAAAGAAAAAAAGAAACAAATAGAAGGTCACTCGTCTTGTTAATTCTAATAATAATCATCCCCGTCTTAAAAATTACTTATAAAGTTTTCATATGATATTAAAAAATTAAACGCAAATAAAATAAAATATATTCTTGACTCTAAAACTGTTTCCTCGAAAACCTTTTCAAGACATCAAACAGGAGTCCCACCTGCAGCTTAGAACTCTTCAATATATCTGCCTCCTATCTTGTTATTTAACTGAAGTGTGACGAATTACTGAGGCAAAAGTTGCCCAATTACCAGTATCTAATCTGAAGTGCATTTTGGAGAAGAGTTGATGGAAAAAGCAGACATGATATGAACTGAGGAGTCATTTTTTCCATAGCCTATCTTTATTATAAATAATATATTTATATATATACACTATACTTTTGGTACTTGAAAATGAAACACTGTTGTCTTTAAAATATTTCCATTGATACTCCATTGAGTATAATTTGCAATTAAAAAAAAATTATCATTTGTCAATATATCTATATAATATAAATTATTTTTGCTGCTGATTGACAGATTTTGTTTTTGTTTCCTATTTATCAAAATATTTTCATGCTTATTGAATTAGCTATATAAATCAACAATAAGGGCTGCAGGCATCTTCCATGGCAAGATGGGAACCATAGATTTAAAGAATTTTCGAATCTATAGGTACTTTAATTATTGATATGATAAATTTATATATCACGAGATGATAATTTTATTGTGACCTTTGTAAATAGCGAAACAACAAATTAAAAGACGTGATGTAATGTTTACCAAAAGTTACATATATTTTTATAATATGTCTTTATAAGATTAGATCCAGAACATGCTAATCCTCAACAAGAAATCAGATCAACAATTAATATATCCTTCTAAGATAGGTACTATAGAAGCATATTCCTTAAACAAATGAGGATGAAATTGAAGCAAGCCCATTAGAGTAAGAATATTCCTTAGAATTTTGGAATCCTTCGTTGATTTTAATCTCTTAGTCTTTCCAATTATTTTACTTTTAATGATCTTAAAATTTAAAAATAAAATATCATATATTTATTTAATATTACTATATAGCGTATACAATCGAAATAAAATGAAAATACATTGAACTTTATGTAAATTATTTATTATATGTATATATATAGTACGCACTATAAAATATACGATGCACCCAACACATGGATAATTTGCTTGGTCAAACAGAACATAATCCCAATGTATTATAGTTTTAGGGTACTTTCAAGAGACAATTGGCTTCACCATTCACTGAAAGGCCGGATTTGTAATTCTCTCTCTTTCTTTCCCTTCCATGTTTCTCTCACTAGAGATTCTTTTTTTTTTTTTTTTTTTGTATTTTAACACGTTTCATGTCTATCTTTTTACAATCCAGTCAAGGTCTGTATTAAAATATAGTAACCTCATAGTAATTAATAATAATAAAATCCCCATGGCTTGTCCAAACCGAAAACGCATTCCTACAGCTTTAATTAACATGGATCTTTTTCCGCCATGGAAGACGTTTCTTTCACTCATGAGTTGTGCGTATCATTAAAATTTTAAAGCCATACCCCCTTTTGTTAAGGGTATAATTGTCAAATGAAAATTTCACATGATTGAAGCCTTATAAACAACTCCGTCGTCAAAATTATTATAAGTTATTATTAATATTTTATTTATTTATTTTTTAATATTATTTATTATCTTTTTTTTCTTTATAATTTTTTTTTCATTCTTAATATTCTTTTAATGAAAAAAAAAATTTATCTTAATATTAATAAAATAATTATAAAAGACTTTTAATTAGAGACGTAGAAAGTAATTCGCACAACACCTAACTTAGAAATATTACAAGCACAAAAAAATTAAAATGTTGCACAAAAGTATCGTTGAAATTAAGCAAAAGATATCTTAAAATCTCTTAACCAATGATACTATAAATAATGGAAAAGACATACCATCATATTAATCTATATTAATATTTATAAAAGGAGGACTGTGAGTTTGAGAGGCTAACAAGTGTCCTTGATTAAAAACTTACTTGTGTTCCATTTTTTGAATTTTGTTGGAAAAAGTTTAAAAGTATGTTTAGACACCAATTTCATTTGAGATGAATCCATATGTATGTTTAGACTAGAAACAATTTTTTACTCAAAATAAAAAACTCATTCACATTTTTTGAATTAATACTTTTCTTTTTAACTCTTTTGATTGGAAAATGGTGAGCTCGATAGCCAATCCAAACACACCTACGTATGTCCACATCATTTACTTTCTTTCTCGCTACATTAATGTTGAAAGTCAAATTAAATGTTTATCCATAAAAATTCAATTTATGAGATTTTCAAGATTCAAAAATTTTACCTTTTAACTATGCTATCTTCTGATTAAGATAGAATAAAACTCTACATTTTCTCTTATTTTAAAAGATTTTTTTTATAAACTCTTCATTTTTTTTAACCATTAAAAACTCTTTAAAATTATATAAAACTTTGAATTTTTAAATTAATTTCCTTAACTAATAATTACTTATTTTTAGATGTAGATTTTTACAAATATCATTAGATTTATGTTATATATATTAATTAACCATATTATTTAAATCTGAATAAATATAGTTTGGATTTCATCATTCCAGCCAATCCAGACTTCATTTTTCTCTATGGCTCTCTATTGCGTGCTTTTTCTTCTTCTTCTTTTATCATGCAGTTTGACTTTCATGTAAAAAGTAAATTTTATTCAATTTTTAGTTTTTATTTATTTTCTCGTAAACTTATAGTTATAATTCATCATCTTTTAATTTTCTTCGGATGACATTCCTCTCTTTTAATACAGGATTTTTAAGAGTCGGCGATAATTCAAATTCTTTCAGATGACAACAACAATAAGTTTGTATTTAGAATTGTATAATATAATTCTTAACGGCATGGTAATTTTAATTTTATGTAGGTAGTTTCAAGAAGCAAGATATGATTTGAGACTTTCTTGAAGACCTTAGAAATTCCTATGAAATGCCTGGATGGTGATGTTGTTAACATAATGTGTTCTTGCAACAAAGACACTAACGATCACATTAGTTTAGCAATTGAAGGTATAAAAGAAAGAGTTCTTTTAAAGAATGACAATCAAATTTTGCCACTGAATTTGGATAAAGTTGAATACACTTCATGGTCGGGAACGATATTGGTACCTAATTGCATTAGTACTACCTTGCAAGTAGTTGAAACTGAGAAGTTATTATTATTACTACATCCGTTCCATAAAGATAGATAGTCCTCGTTTTCTTTTTCTTTAGTCCTAAATTATAGTTTAGTTTCTTTTTTTAGGAGAGATGGTTATAGGTTAAAAGACAAAATAACCATCATTAATTATCTCCTCATATCTATTACTTTCAATTCCAATAAATTAAATATAGGGTATAAAAGTAAAATTACCCTTAAAATTAATTACATTAACTACACTAACTAACTTTTCTTAAGATCAGTGAAAAAGTAAAGTGAACTATGTTTATGGGACGGAAGTAGTATTATTAATGGGCAAACGGGTATAAACCGAAAGACCTGACTTGAATATCCAATAACCCGATCCAAGGAGTAAAGGTCAAACCAAGTTTTTTCTTGTGTCCAGACTTAAAAAGATCTATAAACATACAATAAAAACATCTCATGAACATCTTGAAAATTAGTCTACGACCTCTGTTCATCTCAGTAAGCTCCACTACCACCAAATTTGAAATTATGGCAGAGATGAAAGTTGCTATGGACCTCCCCTAGGTCGTTGGATTAAGTACAAGGTTGCCAGACCACCCACAAGGTCACTGAACCACCATAAAGGTCTCTAGCAAGCTTTATAAGACTCCTAAGTACTGATGAGATTTTGAGCGAGCTCTACAAGACTCCTAGAGGTCATGGATGTATCATTAATGGTCGCCCAAAATCATTAAAGAAACAGGGTACCCTCCAACAATTAAATTTCTTAAAAAGATCACTATAAGATTGGTGGGATATACTTCTCACAATGAAATCTAATTAGAAGGATCTTAATTAATTCCTATTAGGAAACTATTCTAACTTCAAATGGAATTAATTATCCTGTTAAGATAGGTCTGATCCCGGATCACATGTAAGAAAGAGAATCTTTCTCAATTCAGAATACTTTTAATATGGGTAATTACTGTTTAACGGAGAAGTCACGACTCTCTCTAAATTTTATCCGATACAATCAGTTCTAACTTGATCGTCGGAGTTATCCTCAGGGGTGACAGCCTACTCCGATGATTTCATTCTTAATTTTGTTGTTCTTACACGGGCCATTGCTACGGGATGACCCGAAGATCTCTTTTGAACTCCATCAATTATTATTATTATTATTATTATTATTATTATTATTATTATTATTA
>JAWZTD010100830.1:0-27674 GCA_035221335.1 Echites panduratus | reverse complement strand
ACTTTTCATACAAAAGAATCATTTATATAATTCGAATTTGTTTATTATGTGAAGGGGAGAGGGAGGTGTTTGATGACTTGCTTGATTTTATGTTCTAAAATTTGAACCATGTTTGATCTATAAAATTATAAAAGAAGCAGATTTTTCTATTTAAAAATTATCTTTTTGACGAAAAGAATCATTTTGTCTCAAAAGAAGATATGAAGATCACGGCATTAAAGAGGAGTAGTATGGTGGTCAGGAATAATACATTGTTACTGTGACACTGTTCCCTTGCAGCTTGTTTAATTTGTTGTTTGATACAGTATGGTGGTCAGGAAAAATCATTTTTGTAATTCAAAACTGTTTAGACATATACATTTTGTTTAGTATGTGAAGTGGAGAATGAGGCATGTGATGATGTGCTTTATTTCAAGTACTAATATTGCCCCAGTATTTGATAAATAAAAATATAAATGAAAAATCTTTTTCTTTTCAAAAAGTGAATTTTCACCCAAAAGAATCTTTCATTTAATTTGAAAATTGTGAAAGATGTATGATTTATTTAGTATGAGAAAGAGAGAGGCAGGGGCCCTTCGAGGAAGGGTTTGAGGACGTAATTGATTTTAATTACCTAAACTTTCCCCATGTTTGACAAATTGTAATAAAAAAAAGGAAAAAAAAATTTTTTTCTCTTAAAAGTGACATTTTCATCCAAACGAATCTTTTTCTTTAATTTGAAAATTGTTAGGAGATTTTTCGCTTTGATTACTATGTTACGTGGGGAGGGAGGGTTTGAGGAAGTGCCTGATTTTAAGTAGTATATTTTGCCCCATGTTTGACAAATAAAAATAAAAAAGAAAAGATTTTTCCTTTTTTAAAGGTGACTTTTTCATCATAAAAAATCTTTTATGAAATTCAAAAATTGTTCAGAGATTTACGCTTTGTTTACTATGGGAAGGGGGGAGAGAGGGTTTTGAGGACGAGCTTGATTTTCAGTACTAAAAGTTGTCCCATGTTTTTTTTTAACTCTTTAAAAGCTCAAATCCATAAATATGTTTGTAGGATTCAAACTCCCGACCTCCTTATAAGAAGTAACATCGGGTGACTACTTGACAAATCGAAATAAAAAAAGAAAAAGATTTTTTTGCTTAAAAAGTGATATTTACACTCAAAAGAATCTTTTACTTATGTAGTTAAAAAATTGTTGGGAGATTTTTCTCCTTGTTTAGTACGTGAAGTGGAGAGGGAGGAGTACGATCTCCATTATTGTTAAAATCGCGAGTTAACATTTTTACAAGTTTACACTGTAGGAACTTGTAAAATAGATTGAAAAATCAAGGTTATAGGCTAAATCAGTGGAATCCCAATTAAACTCGACACACTTGGAGGAGCTTACTATTTAGCCTTCAAGCTTAGAGGAGTTTACTCGCTCGAAAAAGTTGGCATTACAAAGCATCCAACTGCTCAAAATATTCATCATCACAGACATTGAAGATACTTACGTTTTGACAAATGAAATACAAGTCTAAGGAAAAAGAAGATAGAAATAAACCTATTATGGCCACCAATACTAGAAATGAAAGCTTGGGTCATTTAGATAATTCTTAAAACCAAAGTTCTTCAAAAAGTCTGTTATGGTCCTTATGGCCTCCAACCCCGAAAATGAAGATGGTATTACTCTACGTAGAGTCTGAAATTAATGTTGTTTTTTACTCTTGATATTTTAAACAATGTTGGATTGATTTTAATTTTCTATAACTTGTTAGTTTGTTATCATTTTATTTAGAATTGATTAATTTCGATTTCAGACTTTGTTTCTTATATTTATAGATATATTTATTTTATTGTGATTATGTAAAAATTATTTAACATATATTTATATTTAACATGAACATAAACTCTACGATTTTACAAGTTGCATTTACTCAAACCTCGAATGAGTTTACCTTGACTCTCGAGTTTAAAAACCTTGATGGACACATTTTATTTATTTGGATGGATATAATTATATTTACTTCAATCTTTTTTGGTATGAATGGAGGGGAAAAAAATGAAAAATGCTTTTTGTGTTTGATTGTACTAAAAAGTCATAGGAAATGAAAGTAAATCTTGCCAAATTTACTGCTATACCCATTTGAATAAAATTTTAAATGACTATGTATTTCTTTATATCTATATATGTATCATACTTTATAATATTTTTTTACTAAATGAAAATAATAAGTTGTAAATAATAATATACTTCATCTACAATATCAATTTTTTTTTTTAAAGAAGTTCATAACTAAAATAATTTATCTAGAAAACACATTTCATATATTTCATGAGAAAACAAAAATTATACACATAAAATTATAAATTGAAAGATCTCTGATGAGTTCTTCTTGCGCTTCTTAATGACTTAAAATCAAGGTTAATTATAGGTTGTTTGCAACTATTAAAAAATCAGGTGCCCACGTCAAATTACAAGTGCCAATCGTTTTCTTATTCCATGCAAGATTATAGAAAATTCAGTAGATGATAAGAGTCATATCATACACACAGATTCCACTACGCAGGCCTTACATCCAAATCTCATAGCCAAAATTATTGAATTACGAAAACTACAATAATAGTACAATTCTTTGCCTCTTAATTACTATCTGCAAAGAAGAATTTACGGAAAGAATATAACTTCAAGATTTGGGTTCCATAGATAGGACCTTTATCGTTCCTCAGTCTCGAAATATCCTTCCGATTCTCCATTAAAACCATGGCAGACTGCACGTACACATTCATGACTTGCATTATAGCTACCCTGATTTTCCCTGCAGCATAACTGAATGGCCGACTCAAAATCTCCCAGGAATTGCCCAATGCTATTACATTTATAATTGCATTCCCAAAGTATTCTTCATTCAATTTTTGTTTGAACGTTTTTCGAAAGTCTACACAGAAGGCTAGAAAAGTTGGATGCTCTTCCGCGAGCCCGCGAGCTTTGCAGGCACTTCGCCATATGTGTGCCGTCACGACGTCATAACTAGTATTATATTTGAGGATTCAAGTACAACAAAATTACTACTATTAGCTCAAAGTGATCTTCATTTGTTATTCTTTTCTTAGATCTGCAGGCTTCACAAGGCAACAAGTCTTCAGAGTGATCTTCATTTCTTATTCTTTTTTTTTCTTCCTTCTTTATTTTGGTTAATCTTTTTTTCAAGAATTTCATCTAAAGGATAGATGTTTTTAGTCGGTCCATACTGATACTATTTTTATGGAGTTAATATAATTTGGGTGTCACTTTTGGAGCCATTACAAAGAGCACTTATGAACCGACCCATTAAATTCTTGCATTGAATGTTTACTCTTTGTGTTCGGATTATAGGGAGGAATGCATGTTTTATGAGTTTGGTAACTCCTGATTTTTTTTTAATCAAAGACATAAAAATCATACTTGCGTGTATTATCTTAAAAAGAACTATCAATTTGATATGATATGGAGTGTTATAGACACAATTTATGAAATGCTCTATTTAAATCTTTAAAGGTCAAAGTTATTGATAAACTATTAAAAAAGATAAATTCTTCGATAAAAAATTATTTTTACTAATATTTTTTAAAAACTAAACTTTAAGAGGTTAGAGTTATGAGAACTAAATCTGGAGTTGGTGGCGTGGGATCCATACCTAAAGCCATTGGTACCAATGTCAAAAGTGATGGTGATATTGGATCAATATGTAGAGTTTTCTGATATTGTAACTTGATCTATATTTGCATTAATTTCATATGATTTTAGAAGAGGTGATATAGTGGTGGTGGTGATGATTGGCTAGGGATACCAATGATTCAAGTAAATTTATGAATTAAAACCAACGGAGTTAGGCAAGAATAAACAGATAGGGATCTGCCAAATCTTTTAGCTTCATAGACAAATTTAAATTAAAAAATTTTAAAAAAAGGGAGTTAGGGAGGGTGAAGGGAAAAGGTTAGAGTTATGAGATCTAAATTTGGTGTTGGTAGTGTGGGATCCATATCTAAAGCTGTTGGCACCATTGTCAAAAGTGATCATGATTGGATTAATATCTAGGGAAAAACCAAAGAGTGAGGTGAATTAGGGTTTTAAAAACTTTTTAAAAATTAAAAATTAAACCTTTTCTTAAAAACTATAAATTATTTGGTTTTGACAATTTATCAAACACTTGACATGCAAAAATGTTGCTTAATAGATTTTTCAAGAAATAGAAAGATAAATGCCACTACACAAGGTTTTCTACCCTAGGATTTTCCCCAAATCCATTAAAATCAAATAGCAATACAATCAAGAGCCACAAACCCAATTCTTTCTATACAAAAACAATCTAGGATAATCCATTCCAAGGATTTTGTGTCACAAAGACAATCTAATAAAGTAAAAATAAATAAGATGAAGCAATGGATAGAACAACACTTTCCTTTAGAAGTGAGATGGATACAAATTGAGCTCCTAATCAAGTCCCTTGCTGTTTCTTTTGCAAAGCACTAGATTTTTGTTCAAATCCTTGTAATATGGATGAAATATATGCTCAACATATGTTTCTAGGTTCTTGGTGATGAAAGAATTAGCTTTGAAATGGTTTTGAAAGCTTAAATAACGTATTTTTAACCCCTTAGAAAAATTCCAGCACAGTTTGCACAGTCTAAACCAGTGCGATCAAGGTTCAAAATGTACAATTGACTAAAACCATTTGTATTTTTTATTTTCTTAAGATATAATCAATTAAGACCAATCAAAAATACTTTGATAAAATATTTTTGAAATATACTTTTGTTAAAGCATATTTTTGAGAGATTTGAAGAATATTTTATCAAAAATATTTTAGTGCAAGAATCATCAAAATTAAGGAAGACTTAGTACAGAATTAGAACTACCCAATTGAGCTTCCTAAATTAAATCTTCAAACTTGAAGTCTTCAAACTCTTGAGATGTTAATTTCTGGAAAATTTCACTCTTGTAAGCACACAAATTCTCTTTCATGAGAGACTTTGATGTATTCCAAAAATTTCTAAAATAGAAAAACTTGAAACATCATTAATACTAATTTGTTATCATCAAAATAAAGTTAATTAAAAGTATATTAGGAATTTTAACTAGAGTTTTGTGACATTGTAAATTGATCTATACCTGTATTAATTTTATAAGATTTTCAATTAGGTGACGTAGTGGTGGTGGTTATGATTGGTGGGGATTAAAATATGGATTGAAGATTTATAGGTATTGAACTAGACAGGAAGAGAAATAATGTACTGCCATGGATGGATATGTGAAAGAAAATTTTAGGTTGATTAAAATTCAACTTAGTAAGAAAATCAGAAATCTTAAGTTACTAAAATTTTTGGTATTGATTGTTTCTAAGATGACTTTTCTTTTCCTACGAAGTTATGAAAATGGTTTTTAGATTTGAGATTCATTCATGTTTGTAGACAAAAATATCTCCCAAAAAAGTCAAGTCCGTCAATACTTAAATGTTAAAATTGACGAAAGGATCATTTTTAATAAATTTTTAGAGTTGGAATGTCAAATATCGAGATAGAAGTTCAGGGATTCTTGATAGTTTTTAAACTAAGAAATGTTATTAATCTAAAAAATTTAAAAGTCAAGATGGAAAAAAAAATTTTTTTTAAATGTAAAGTTTGAAATAAATAAAAAGGATCAAAGATTTACATTGTAAATCGAAAATAATTTTGGGAGGAATTTCGCTACGTTAAAGAGTGTATTTGACTTTTTTAAAAAGTTAATACTATTCTATCCTTCTCATTACATATATAATTATAGAGGGGACTTTTTAACTTTTGTTAATGGATGTAAATGCATAAATTAAGGAGGTGGCTAATGAAACTTCATATTTTCTCTGTTTGGATTTAAAATGTGTCTATTTCTATTTTAAATTATCCAGACGAATCAATATGATACTCTCTTAGTCCAAAATTGAATGTCACATTTTAACTCTGAGAAAATTTTATTAAAAGAGTTTGATTTATTTCACTTTGAATATATAACAATATCACTCTCTTTATAAAATTTTAATTAACTCAAGAAATGAGATATTCAATCCTGACTGATTCAAAGTAAAAATAGAATTGCACAATTCAAGATGAAGGAAGTATTATATTACGAAATTGAGAATAAAAAATATTTATAACAATGGGCCTTCGAGCAATTGAATGGAGATGTTCGTCTAGTACATATTCCTCCTGTCCCAATTTAGTTGCCGTTTAAGGAAAAAGTTCTTATCTCAAATTAGTTGTTGTTTATGTATTACAAGACAAAAAATGAAACTAAATTTCCTGTTCTAAACGTCATTAATCTAATTTATTTGTGAGTTTTTTCAAGATCATTTAATTGTTTCACATCTTCCATTTTATAGTAACCAATTCTAAATACTATTCTCCTTCTCATCGCATATATAATTATTGATAGGACTTTTTAGCTTTTGTTAATGGATGTAAATGCTTAAATTAAGAAGATGGTTAAAAACACTTTATATTTTCTTTGTTTGGATTTAAATTTGTCTTTTTCTTGCTTGCATTATCCTTGACTAACTAATATAATACTCTCTTTGTCCGAACTTGACTATGTCATTTTGACTTTGAGAAAAATTTATTAAAAAGTTTGATTTATTTCATTTTGAATATAACAATATCAATCTTTTTATAAAATTTTAACTGACTTACGAAATGAAATATTCAATTATAATCAACTCAAATAGAAATAGAGACATTTAATTGTAAATGAATGAAGTATTATATTGAGAAATCTACTAGAAAAATTATTTGTAACAATGGGCCTCCAGGCAATTGCATGGAGATGTCGGTCTAGAGCATATTGAGTCTGGCAACCTTACTATAATTTCTCAGCCAAAACTAGAAAAAATAACAAGACCGCCAACAACCTTAGCATCGTTGTCTTCAACTATTAAGTTTCGTGCAAGTAAAACATGTGGAGGTTGGATATTTATGCAAATTTAATATTTATTCTTAATTTATGAAATAAAAAAATAAAAGTTTAAATTTAAATTAATATATTGTTTTGGAATAATTGAACATTTTGTTTTTTTTAATGGGTATTAGTCAATTTGGGTTTAACTATTTCAATAAAATTGTAGAAAATAAACTTTAATCTTACCATATTTGTGGTTTTATGATTCATGACTATTAAAAAGGTTATTCTTGTCTTTTAATTATTTTTAATATATTTTATAAATTAAACTTTAAAAAATAAACTCCTTTTTTATAAGCGGTGTCCGGAGAGCCTCACTCACTCATCTTGGCATTTTTTTCATATTTAAGGCTAGTAGTGGCAACTCACCAAAGTAAGAAGAATCAATAGTGAAACCAAATTGAACCCAGGACTTGTAAACCAATCCGACTCAAAGGTGATCATTAATATGATAAACAAGGAAATTTCGATACCTTGGAAATCTCATAAAACCTTAAGAGAGATTGGAATTCTTCTTACCAAAGGATCATTCCAAATTATTTACATTTATAGGGAAGCTCATCAGGTTGCAAACTTCTTGGCCAATCTCGGTTGTTTTCTAAAGAAAGATAGCGTCTTTGACAATTTCTATTCTTTACCATCTTTTGCTAGGGGATTATGTAAATTAGATAGTTGCTTTATACCTAATTTACATTCAATTCCATATCTTTTGTAAGAAGTGGATTTATTTCCACCTACATTTGGATTAAGGCTTTCCTAGCCCTATGTATTGTAACTTCTTTCATGCAATAAAGAGGTTGGGGTATGCCAAACCCCCACCATCTTTGGTGGTTTTGATTAAAAAAAAAAATCAGGACTTGTATGCAAACTGCACCTCCGAACAATTTGGTCATACACCCTTAGGTGATTTAAAAAATAAAGTCAAATCTTATGAAAATTTGATTTTTTTTAAAGGATATTTGTTTATGAGTGATCTGAAGAGTCTCATAGAAAAGAAATATAGATCAAAATTAAGTCAATTTGTGGAAACAAAAATGGTTGGGAATTTTAGAAACCGTTTTCCATCGATTTTCCTTGTAAGCAAGAAATTGACATCTTTAATTCAATGCCGATCCACCAAGTGCTAATGGCTTGGCATTGAAATTGCAAAATCAATAATTGACGGCAAACGTACCAAAAAGAAAATAAGTTGGATTGTAAAGAGAAAGACGATACAAAGCACAGGCCCACCATTGTCAAGGACTCAATTAATTGTTTCCTTGAAGTATTATGATGGCAAATGTAGGTTGCACATGAATTGGCCTATGTTTGACAAATAAAAATAAAAAATAAAAAGATTTTTCATTATATAAAGTGACTTTTTCAGAATAAAAATAATAAAAATAAAATAATAAAAACTTTTGTATGATTCGAAAATTGTTTAGAGATTCACCCTTTGGAGAGAGAGGGTTTTGATGAGGTGCTTATTTTAAGTACTAAAACTTGACCTATGTTTAACAAATAAAAAGAAAAAAATAAGGTTAAAAAATTGACTTTACACCCAAAAAAAAACTTTTATGTAATTCGTACTAAAATTTGCCCCCATATTTGATACATAAAAATAAAAAATAAAATTTTTTTCATTTTTAAAAAGTGAATTTTCACCCAAAAGAATCTTTCATGTAATTTGAAAATTGTTAAAGATTTATAATTTGTTTAGTACGAGAAAGAGAGAGAGAGGGGTCCTCAGAGGAAGGGGTTTGAGGACACAATTGATTTTAATTACTTAAATTTGCCCCATGTTTGACAAATTAATATAATTTGGGTGTCAAATTTGGGACCATCACAAAGACCACTCATGAATTGGCTAATTAAGATCTTGCATTGAATGTTTACTCTTTGTGGTTCGATCATAGGTAGAAATAATGCATGTCTTATTTGTTTGGAAGCTCCTAATTTTTTTTTTATCCAAGATATACAAATCATACTTTGTGGTTTTATCTTAAAAAGAATGATCAATTTGTTATGCTATGGAGTATTACGGATCTTACCTTATGTAGTGATTTATTTAAATTTTCAACGATCAAAGTTAATGGTAAACTGATCTCCGTCTCTTATTCTTTTCTTTTTTCATTCTCTATTTTAATTAATATTTTTCTCAAGAATTTCATCAAAATAAATAGATGTTTAATTTCATCAATCCATACTGAAATTTTTTATAAGGAATTAATATAATTTTTGTGCCACTTTTTGGACCATCACAAAGAACACTCATGAATTGACTAATTAAATTCTTGCATTGAAAGTTGATTGTTTGTGGTTGGATCATAGGTAGAAATAATGCAAGTTTTATTTGCTTGGTAGCTCCTAATTTTTTTTAAATCCAAGAAATACAAAACATACTTGCGGTTATTATCTTAAACATGATGATCAATTTGATATTCTATGGGGTGTTATGCAATGCACCTTATGTAGTGCTCTATTTATATATTTATCAGTCAAAGTTAATGGTAAACCGATCTTTGTCGCATATTCTTTTCTTTTTTTCCTTCTCTATTTTAATTAATCAATTTTTCAAGAATTTCATTTTAAGGATAGATGTTTAATTTCATCAATCCATACTGAAATTTTTTATAAGGAATTAATATAATTTCTGTGCCACTTTTTGGACCATCACAAAGAACACTCATGAATTGACTAATTAAATTCTTGCATTGAATGTTGGCTATTTTAGGTTGGGTCATCAGTAGAAATAATGTATGTTTTAGGACTTTGATAACTCCTAATTTTTTTTAATCAAAGAAATATGAATCATACTTGTAGGTATTATCTTGAACAGAATTATCAATTTCACGAGTATTATTGAACACTTTATAAAGTGATCTATGGAAGTTTTTTAACAGTTAAAAGTTAATGATAAACTGATCTTCATCTCTTATGCTTTTCTTTTTTCCTTCTTGATTTTGTTAACCTTTTTTTTCAAGAATTTCATCCAAAAGATAGATGTTTTTGGTCGGTCAATACTGCTACTATTTATAAGGAATTAATATAGTTCGTGTCACATTTGGGACCATCACAAAGAGCACTCATGAATTGGCGAATTAAGTTTTTGCATTGAATTGTTTACTGTTTGTGGTTGGATCATATGGAGCTTTCTCGGCCAGAAATGTCGGTTTGGCACTGCCCATAGCACGCCCAGGTTTGGGAATTCTTGAAGGATTAAAATATTCGTAAACAGAAAAAATTCTTCAGTTTTCCTTATTAATTTCCTAAATATAAAGAATGAATGAATTAAAAAAAGTGAGTTTACTTCTCCTTTCAAATCGGTCAAAATTTTTTTAAAAAACCTATTTTCTAAATTATGACAAATGATGTAAAAAAAAAATTGAGTATCAAAAGAACTTTACAAAATCGTTACGGACCAAGATTACCAAAAGAAAAATGGTGTAGAAAAATAAAAATAAATAATTCAAAAAAAGATTTGGAACTAACCTTGTAAAAATAAAAAATGCGAGAGATTAAAATTATAAAAGAATAACAAGACCCCAACAACCTTATATCGTTGTCTTCAATTATTAAGTTCCATGCAAGAAAAACATGCGAACGTTGGATATTTATGCAAATTTAATGTATATTCTTAATTTAAGAAATAAAAAACAAAATTTTAAGTTTAAATTAATATATTGTTTTGTAATAATTGAACATTTTGTTTTCTTTAAATGAGAATTAGTCTCTTTGGGTTTTTCCAATAAAATTGTCAGAAAATAAACTTTAATCCTGCCATATTTGTGGTTTTTATGATTCATGACTATGAAAAACTTTATTCTTGTCTTTTAATTATTTTTAATATATTTTATAAATTAAACTTTAAAAAATAAACTAATTTATTATAAGCGGTGTCCGGATTAGCCTCATTCACTCATCTTGGTATTTTTTTCATATTTAAGGCTAGTAGTGGCAACTCACCAAAGCAAGAAGAATCAGTAGTGAGATCAAATTGAACCCAAGACTTGGAAACCAATCCTACTCAAAGGTGATCATTAATATGATAAACAAGGAAATTTCGATACCTTGGAAACTTCACAAAACCTTAAGAGAGATTGGAATTCTTTGAAACTTCACAAAACCTTAAGAGAGATTGGAATTCTTCTTACCAAAGGATCATTCCAAATTATTCACATTTATAGGGAAGCTAATCAGGTTGCAAACTTCTTGGCCAATCTTGGTTGTTTTCTAAAGAAAGACAGTGTGTTTGACAATTTATATTCTTTACCATCTTTTGGTAGGGGATTATGTAAATTAGATAGTTGTGTTTTATACCTAATTTAAGTTCAATTCCATAATCTTTTGTAAGAAGTGGAATTGTTTCCGCCTACATTTGGATTAAGGCTTTCCTAGCCCTATGTATTGTAACTTCTTTCATGTAATAAATAGATTGGGGTCTGCCAAAGCCCCCACCATCTTTGGTGGACTTATATGTAGACTGCACCTCTGAATAATTTGGTCACACCCTCTTGGGTGATTTAAAAAATAAAGTCAAAACTTATGAAAGTTTTATTTTTTTCAAAGATACTTGTATATTTGTTTATGAATGATCTAAAGAGTCTCATAGAAAAGAATTTTAGATTAAAATTAAGTCAAATAAATTTTAATCTTACCATATTTGTAGTTTTATAATTCATGACATCTTCTTTACTTGTTCCGAATCTCATTAAAAACATTATGTAAAGTACTATTAAAAAGATTATTTGTGTCTTTTAATTATTTTTAATATATTTTATAAACTAAACTTTAAAACATATACTCTTTTTTATAAGCATTGTCTGGAGCGGGCTGACGCACTTAGCTTGATTATACCGCTAGTAAGGCAAGTTCACAAAGACTAGAAGAATCTGCAGAAGACCTAGTCAAATCCATGCATGACTTGTATTATGCAGACTGTACCTACAATTTAATAAGAGAAAAAAAAAATTTTCCAGCCTAAGAAAGGAGTTAACAAGAACAATTTATAGATCATGCTTTATAGAGAAAATCATTAATAATATAATAATTGAGCACTTGATTCTAAAATCTACCTTGAAGAGCAAATTCCTCTCCTTAAATTAGATTAATTACTTTTAGAAGGAAATATAATCTCTAAGTTAATCAATTAAATATAAATCTTAACGGAAAATAGATTCAACCAACTAGGTTTCAATAAATATAAAGGTATCACCAACTTCAAATCACATATAATAAAAGTAACTTTAATTACATGCAATTTGATTTACATCATTCCCTATTGTTAAAAAAAAATGGTGATTGAAATCTAACTTAAAGAATAATTGTTGTTTATTGAATTTATCAATTTAAGCAATAATATTAATAAAGGTGATCAAGCCAGAGTGATGGGACACAAATAATAAGATGAAAACAAGAATTGCCCAAATACTTATCAAAAGATAGTATATTTAATAAAAAGAATATCTAATAAGTCATACAATACCAATCTACTCCATGTTCTTACTAACAAATAAATCTGCTTGCAAGAAATGATAATAATTAAAGCAAAAACAAGATGGCACCTGAGAACATTAAAAAAAAAACTGAGAGAGAAAAATACTCATTATTGAGTCTTGCAATTCAATCTTGGCAAGTCCCTTAACCGTGTTCATGTGATGATGCAAGTGCAATCATTCGTGTGAGCGGATAGAGGTAATAGTTTGAGACTCCTGCTAGCGATTACAAACCAATAAAATTCTAAAATCATTAAAAGGTAATTTCAAAACACTCTCTAGGTTTCTTCTTATCGATACCCGATAGAAAGTCTTTTTGTGGCCTCCATTAAGTCACATTGTACAAGAAAATAATAATCTCTAATAATTATTAACTAGGTGAATTATTGCATAGAACGAAAGTAATAAATTTAATATTCAGTAATATCATGTAATATTAGTGCACGTATGATATAACTTTTTATTACTGATAATACATGCAATTAAGAAAGTTATATTTATTAAAAATGTGATTTAATAATATTTAATTATTGTGTCAAAGATTATCAAAAAAAAAAAAAGGTATTTAATTGTTTTGGAGTCTCTTTTAAGTATCTATTATACATTTTGAATTTTCAAAAATAGAATTAATTTTCATGGTTTTCACATTGAAGGGTAAAAAAGGATGAATTACCTATTTAGTACCCAAAATTTTTCAAATTTGTATGTGGTTAAACTATGTTTTTTTACTATTTTAATATCTAAACATTTTACATAGGACTAATTTTGTACCTCACGTCAATTCCTAATAAAAAAGAGTTAAATTTATGGTTATTTTTATCTTTCCTTGTCTTAAAAATCTCTACGCCATCACCGCTGTCAAATTTGGAAACTTCAAGTTGAAATCTTAAACTTCATTCCCAATTTACATAGACCTCCAATTGATTGTTTCCCACCCGATCCTTCTTCAGAAAATCTCCAGGACTTTGATTGCTACCATTCCTACTTCCTCCAAGTACGACGTCGTATGCGGTGTGCCCTGCGCTGCTCTTCCCATTGCCACCTGCGTCTCTGTGGCCCATAATGGTCCTATGCTCATGCGCCGCGAGAAGGTCAAAGATTATGGCATCGCCAAGGCCACTGCGTGTGTCTTCCAGCCTATACAAATTTGCTTGATTATTGAGGACCTTGTTACTTCAGGAGCCTCTTTGCTTGAAACCGGGGAACCCTTTACGTTGCTGGTCTTAAAGTTACTGACGCTGTTGTTATGATTGATATGTATAACTATAGTTCACTTGCACACAACCTCTTCTACCTATCTCTCTTATTACTGAAATAGGCTTTACTCGAAACATTTCAAAACCTTGATTTCACTAGGAGAAAGAATAGGGTTCAAGCAAGAAATTTGGGAAATTTACTGTAATGGAGCTTTGGGTTTTTCTTAGATTTTGTTTATTACTTTTGGTGTAAAAGAAAAAGGCAAAAAAGGCCCCAGATTTAACTATCTTCAGTTAAGAATTGACAGGAGGTACAAATTTGGTCATACTTAAAATGTTTAGGTATTAAAATAGTTGAAAAAAAACATTGTTTAAGAATTTACAAATTCAAAAAACTTTGGGTACTAAATGAGTAATTCACCCAACAAAAAACATAGTCAAATATCTCATTTTTTGGAAAATTTAAATTTATTAATATCTATTGTTATAGGGTGAATTACACAATTGGTATCCAAAGTTTTTGGAATTTGCAGATTTTCAAACTTTTTTTTTTTACCAATTCGATACCTTAAGATTTTACGGGCAACCAATTGAATACTTTTCGTTAGCTCCTAATAGAAGAAAGTTAAAATTTGGGTTATTTTTATCTTTTCCTTTTACACCAAAGGTAAAATAAAATGGTGAAGGATAAAAAAAAAAAGATTTGGGACCAACCTTATAAAAATAAAAAATGTGAGAGAGCAAAAGTATAAAAAAATTACAAGACCCCAAAAACCTTATATCGTTGTCTTCAACTATAAAGTTCCATGCAAGAAAAACAAGTGGACGTTGGATATTTATGCAAATTTAATATATATTCTTAATTTAATAAATAAAAAATAAAATTTTAAGTTTAAATTAATATATTGTTTTGTAATAATTGAACGTTTTGTTTTTTTTAGGCAAATTACTTTCCATAACCCTAAACTTATTCAGAATATTCAAAAACAACCTTAAACTAATTTTTAATCCTATCATAACCTTCATCTCTCAAAATGAGTCTCTCATACACTTCCGTTAAAATTAACTATTAAGTCACTAACGGTCAGGGGCATTTTTGTCTTTTTATTACTATAGATTTTTGTCTCTTTCTCTCCTCTTCTTCCTTGCCTTTTTGACCAAATTAAAAACTAATAAATAAATAGATGTAGGTTATTTTGGTGGGATTGTGGCAGACAAACTTTACTGTTTTAAAATGAACAATTTCCATTACTCTCGGCGACTGCAACTAAGAAGAACCAAAAGAACTGCAACAAACTCAATTTAAGTCCTATTCCCCTACAAATTTTATTCTTTTTCTTTACCAAAAAGTATCCATTTTTGCACATCACTTCATCAGCAAAAAAATTAACACAATACAAAAATAGTACAAAGAACGAGATGCTGAAACCTTTCAAAGAAGAATGCAAAATGGAAGGATGCAAACCGCACCAACAAGGTGACGATAAGTAATGTAAGCAAACACAAATGAGCCTTGGCTCTGAATAACCCTCGACAGAAGTTGCAACCCAATTGCAATTACTTGAACCATTCATCGCGATGGTTCTTTTCTTTCAACCTTATGCTAATGTAGGAGTTTACTAGTTTTTCTGTTAGAATAAAGTCCTAGTCTTCAAGGATGTTAGTGGTATTGTTCCAAGTTTCTGTTACCACTTGGCTTTATTTTTGCTAGGTTTACTGTTTTTTCTCTTCTCTATTAAGTGTTGAAAGGCTATTTAAGCCAAAGCATCTGTTAATAAAATTAGTCATTCAATCCAGCTTGTGATTTCTTGTTCTTATCATTCAGATATTCCTAAAAATCTGGTATCAGAGCTCTCACTAGGGCCTGATAAATCAAAGCAGCAGTCTTTCAAGTTGGTGCGGCAGCACAGAAGATGACTACGGAAGGGAGTTTTATACAGCCAGCCATTCCTTGCTTTGATGGTCACTATGATCATTGGAGCATGTTGATGGAAAATTTTCTACGATCTAAGGAATTTTGGGAGCTGGTGGAGCCTGGAAATATTGAGCCAGCAAGAGAATCTGTGCAGACAGATACACAGCGAAAGAAGAAAGATAAGATGAAGCTGAAAGATCTGAAAGTGAAGAACTATCTCTTACAGACGATTGACCGAGCCATTCTTGACACCATTCTCAAGAAGGATACTGCCAAAGATACATGGGACTCCATGAGAAAAAAATTTGAAGGAAATGTGAGGGTCAAGAGGTCTCAACTTCAAGCTCTCCGAAGAGAATTTGAGACTCTTGAGATGAGGACTGGTGAAAAAGTGACAGAGTATTTTTCTAGGGTATGACAATGGCCAACAAGATGTGCATTTATGGAGAAAATATGGATTATGTTAAACTGGTGGAGAAAATTCTATTCTCTTTAACTGAGAAGTTCAACTATGTTGTCTGCTCCATTGAGGAATCAAAGGACATCGATGCACTTACTATTGATGAGTTACAAAGCTCATTAATAGTGCATGAACAGAAGTTTCAAAGACTAAATGGTGAGGAACAGGCTTTGAAAGTGACATCTGAAGAAAGGTTTCAGAGACGAAATTATGAGACATCTGAAAGAGGCGGAGGATGTGGTACCTATAGAGGAAGATCAAGAGGAAGAGACAAGGTAACTGTGGAATGTTATTGATGCCATCAACTTGGACATTTTCAATATGAATGTCCCTCTTCGACATTCGGTAAAGTTAGGGAACAACACTAAGATGGATGTGATAGGAAAGGGAAGTGTGAAGCTGCTACTAAATGGAGTAAATCATGTTGTTGCTGAGGTATACTATATTCCAGAGCTGAAAAATAAACTCTTGAGCATAGGACAGCTGCAAGAAGGAAGGGATGTGCAAGATATTTCATCCAGAGAAGCCTTTGATAATTCAAACCAACATGAGCACCAATCGAATGTTTATCTTGTTGCCTCAATCTCGAGCTTCCTCTCAAGAACAATTTGATCAGTGTCTTCAAACAAGAACGCAAAACATGTTTCATCTTTGGCACCGGAGGTATGGGCATCTGAGTTACAAGGGTTTGAGAACCCTGGTATACAAGAACATGGTACGTGGACTTCCTCAACTCTCTGTCTCAAGTGTGACATGCACAGATTGCATCAATGGGAAGCAACACCATGACCCTATTCAAAAGAAGAGTACTTGGAGAGCAACTCAGAAGCTAGAACTTATTCATGCAGATATTTGCTGTCCTATCACTCCTACATCTTATGGCAACAAGAGGTACATTTTGATATTCAATGATGATTATAGTAGAAAATCTTGGGTGTATTTCCTGGTAGAGAAGTCAGAGGCTTCAAACTTTTTTAAATGCTTTAAGACTGTGGTTGAAAAAGAAACCAGGTTATTTGATAAGTGTCTTCTCACTGATAGAGGAGGAGAATTCAATTCAAATGAATTCAATGATTTGTGCAAACAAAATGGGATCAAGAGGCAACTGACCACTGCTTATACTCCGCAACAAAACAGAGTCGCTGAAAGAAAAAATAGAACCGTGATGAACATGGTTCATTCAATGTTATCTGACAAGAACATTCCCAAGACTTTTTGGCCAGAAGCAGTGAACTGGACTGTTTATGTCTTAAATAGGTGTCCTGCATCAGCAGTTGCGAATATTACACCAGAGGAGGCTTGGAGTGGAGTGAAACCCGCAGTAGAATATTTTCGGGTTTTTGGCTGTATGGCCCATGTACATGATCCAGAAGAAAGGAGGACTAAACTTGATAATAAAAGCATTATTTGTGTGCTTTTAGGGGTTAGTGAGAAATCAAAAGGTTATAGGCTATTCGATCCTATTACCAAGAGAGTTTTTTTTTAAGGTACTATTTTATTCCATAAAAAATTGTACAATAGGTGGCTTAGGACAGCCTTACAACACGTGATTAATGGGGTGGAACCACCTCAATATTGTATCTTGCAATGTACCTTTTGTTACTCTAATGTAGAGATGTTACTAAGAGAGTTGTTGTGAGTAGAGATGTAATTTTTGAAGAAGAAAGGCAATGGGATCGCGATGTGAGTTATGAAAAACAGAATCTAGAATGGGGTGATAGTGATGCAGAGAATGAAGTAGGGGTGAGTGAAAATGCGAATGGAGAAAGGGAGACAAATGATGAGAGAGTTAGAGAAGAAGAAGATAGTTCTAGTGAGGGTGAAGAGAGAGTGAGGGCGTTGAGGCAATCTCGTGAAAGACGACCTCCTATTTGGATGAGTGATTATGGAAGCGGTGAAGGTCTACTCGAGGATGAAGTTCATATGGCGTTAGTGATGTCAACTGATCCATTGAATTTTGAGGAAGCTGTGAAGAGTGCACATTGGAGATTAGCCATGGATAATGAAATCAAATCCATAAAAAACAACCAAACATGGACGCTTACTGGGCTACCAGCTGCAACCAAGAAAATAGGAGTGAAGTGGGTTTACAAAACCAAATACAATAAGCAAGGAAAGGTTGATAAGTACACGGCTCGTTTGATTGCTAAAGGGTAGTCTCAGAAGCATGGAGTGGACTATACAGAAGTCTTTGCACCAGTGGCACGAATGGATACAGCAAGAATGATTATTGCTCTAGCTGCACAGAAGAATTAGACTATTTTCCAGCTGGATGTCAAGTTAACTTTTCTTCATGGTGAGCTAAGTGAAGATGTTCATGTGGAGCAGTAAAGAGGATACGAAAAAGAGGGCAATGGTCATCTAGTTTACAAGTTACACAAAGCCTTGTAAGGATTAAAACAAGCTCCACAAGCTTGGTTTAGTCGAATCGAAGCACATTTCATTAATGAAGGGTTTCATAGGTGCAATAAGGAGCAGACATTATTCACAAAGAGAAATAGAGAAGGAAAAGTTATCATTGTAAGTATTTATGTTAATGATTTAATCTTTACTGGTGATGATGAAGTTATGATGACTGAATTTAAAAGCTCCATGTTAAGATAATTCGATATGTCAGACTTGGGAAAGATGAGGTTTTTTCTCGGGATCGAGATACTACAAAAGTCTGATGGTATTTACGTATGCCAAAGAAAATATGCATTGGAGGTTTTGAGAAGGTTTGGTATGATACAAAGTAATTCAGTGGGCAGTCCAATCGTTCCAAGTTTCAAAATAAGCAAGAATCAACATGGAGACCTTGTTGATAAGACATATTACAAGCAGCTGGTGGGTAGTTTAATTATTCTCACTACCACAAGACATGACATGATGTTTGTTACTTGTCTCATTAGTAGGTATATGGCAAAACCAATGGAGATTCATTTCTGGCAGCTAAGAGAGCACTTCGATACTTAAAAGGGACTGTGAACTATGGAATTCACTATAAGAAAGGAGGAGATGGTGAGCTGTTGGCATTTACAGATAGCGACTATGCCGGAGATATGGAAGACAGGAAGAGTACATCTGGTTACTTATTTTTAATGAATTCAAGTGTTGTTTCATGGTGTTCAAAAAAACAGCCTATTGTGACTTTATCAACCACAGAAGCTGAGTTTGTGGCAGCTGCAGTTTGTGCGTGTCAAGGAGTTTGGATGAAGAGAATTCTAAAAGAGCTGGGACATTCTGATAGAGATTGTACTACTGTGATGTGTGACAACAGCTCAACCATCAAACTGTCCAAGAATCCAGTCATGCATGGACAAAGCAAGCATATTGATGTGAGGTTTCACTTCTTAAGGAATCTTACTAAGGAGGGTACAATTGAATTAATTTATTGCGGAAGTCAGGATCAGGTGGCGGATATAATGACCAAACCATTGAAGCTTCAAGTGTTTTAGAAGCTTCGAAAGTTACTAGGCGTATGTGAAATTTCAGGGGTAAACTAATTGCTTCACAACATTTAGTTTAAGGGAGGGAATGTAGGAGTTTACTAGTTTTTCTATTAGAATAAAGTCTCAGTCTTCAAGGATGTTAGTTGTATTGTTCCAAGTTTCTGTTACCACTTGGCTTTATTTTTACTAAGTGGACTGTTTTTTCTCTTTTCTGTTAAGTGTTAAACGGCTATTTAAGCCAAAGCATCGGTTAATAAAATCAGTCATTCAATCCAGCTTGTGAGTTCTTGTTCTTATCATTCAAATATTCCTAACATCTAGTTCCCACTTATGATTCTTAATCATCACACTTCTTGACAATCTCTCACATAATCCTAGTGGATTGAAAACTGAAACCAAAATGAGTGCAATTTAGAGAGTCTAAACAGATTAGCAGACAGCGAAAGAAGAGCCAAAAGAAATGCTACCTTTTCACAGTCATCTCTTAATCGCTGGGGTTAAACGGTTTAGGATAGATATAGGGAGGTTTGGGTTGGGTAGCAAGAAAAAGGAGGAAAATCGTGACTAAGGTGGCAGTGATGAAGGGCGGTAGCAGCGGATCTGGGGGCAGCGGTGGTGGGAAGAAAAATAAGGAAGGAAAAAGGGGAAAAAGGAAAAGGAGAAGAAAGAAGAGGAAAGGAGGAGGAAAAAAAAAGTTATTTTAAAAGAAAAAGATAAAAATACCCCTGATTGTTAGTGACTTAGAGGTTAATCTTAACAAAAATATATGAGAGAGTCATTTTGAGAGATGAAGGTTATGACAGGGTTAAAATTTAGTTTAAGGTTGTTTTTGAGTATTTTGAATAAGTTTAGGATTATGGGAAGTAATTTGCAAGTTTTTTTTTAATGACTACTAGTCAATTTGGGTTTAACTATTATAATAAAATTGTCAGAAAATAAACTTTAATCCTGCCATATTTGTCGTTTTATGATTCATGACTATTAAAAAAGTTATTCTTGTCTTTTAAATATTTTTAATATAATTTATAAAGGAAACTTTAAAAAATAAATTCCTTTTTTATAAGCGGTGTCCGGGGCAGTCTCACTCACTCATCTTGGTATTTTTTTCATATTTAAGGCTAGTATTGACAATTCACCAAAGCAAGAAGAATCAATAGTGAAACCGAAATTGAACCCAGGACTTGTATGCCGACTGCACTTTCGAACAACGTGGTCACACCCCCTTGGGTGATTTAAAAAATAAAGTCAAATCCTATGAAAATTTGAATTTTTTTTTAAGGATACTTTTATATTTGTTTATGAGCGATCTAAAGCGTCTCATAGAAAAGAATTTTAGATCAAAATTAAGTCAATTTGTGGAAACAAAAAAGGTTGGAAACTGTTTTCTATCGATTTTCTTCGTAAGCAAGAAATTGACATCTTTAATTCAATGCCAATCCAGCAAGTGCTAATGGCTTGGCATTGAAATTGCAAAATCAATGATTGACGGCAAACGTACCAAAAAGAAAGGAGTTATGAATCAGGGCAGCAGTTAATTAATACCTTTCTTTTCCAATATATTGCAAAGGTAAGCAAGGGTCGACTCCACGGGGAGTTCGGTTCTAAATAAAACTCCACTAATTAACAAATTGGGAGATAGAGTTGAAGAATTATAAATCTACAATTTAATAAGAGAAAAAAAAATTTTCATCAAAAGAAAGGAGTTATGAATCAGGAAAGCCGTTAATAGGAACAATTTATCAATCATGCTTTATAGCGAAAATCATTAATAATATAATAATTGAGCAGTTGATTCTAAAATCTACCTTAAAGAGCAAATTCCTCTCCTTAAATTAGATTAAATCCTTTTAGAATAAAATATAATCTGTAACTTAATCAATTAAATACAAATCTTAATGGAAAATAGATTCAATCAACTAGGTTTAATTAAATATAAAGGCATCACCAAAATCAAATTGCATACAATAAAAGTAGCTTTAATTATATGCAATTTGATTTACATTCCCTATTGTTCAATAAAATTGGTGATTGGAATGTAATTGAAACAATAATTGTTGTTTATTGAATTTATCAATTTAAGCAATAATATTAATAAAGGTGATCAAGCCACCAAAGTGATGGGACACAAATAATAAGAAGAAAACAAGAATTGTCCAAATACTTATCAAAAGATAGTATCTTTAATAAAAAGAATATCTAATAACCCATACAATACCAATCTACTCCATGTTCTTACTAACAATAAATCTGCTCGCAAGACATGATAATAATTAAAGCAAAAACAAGATGACACCGGAGAACATAAAAAAAAAAACAGAGAGAGAAAAATGCTCACTATTGAATCTTGCAATTCAATCTTGTCAGATCCCTTAACCCTATTCATGTGACAAGGCAAGCGCAATCATTCGTGTGAGTGGATAGAGGTAACAGTTTGAGACTCTTGCTGCGATTACAAACCAACAAAATTCCAAAATCATTAAAATATAATTTCAAAACACTCTCTAGGTTTCCTCTTACTGATACCTCATAGAATTTTCTTTTTGTGGCCATCATTGAGTCAAATTGTACAAGTAAATAATAAGCTCTAATAATTATTAACTAGGTGAATTATTGCATAGAACGAAAGTAATAAATTTAATATTCAGTAATATCATGTAATATTACTGCACGTATGATATAACTTTTTGTTACCAATAATACAATTAAGAAAGTTAAATTTATTAAAAATGTGATTTAATATTATTTAATTATTATGTCAAAGGTTATAAATAAAAAGGTATTTAATTGTTTTGGAGCCTCTTTTAAGTATCTATTATACATTTTAAATTTTCAAAAATAGAATTAATTTTCATGGATGACACATTGAAGGGAAAAAGACCTTCTATCAGGTATAAGAAAAAGATTTTGTTTATTATCATTGGTGTAAAAAAAAAAAGACAAAAATAGTCTTAGATTTAACTATCTTCTGTTCCGAATTAACAAGAGGTACAAAATTGGTCCCCACGTAAAATGTTTAAGTATTAAAATGGTTGGAAAAAAAACATAGTTTAAGAAACTGTAAATTTAAAAAACTTTGGGTACTATATAGGTAATTCACCAGATAAAAAATATAGTCAAATATCTCATTTTTGGGAAAATTTAGATTTTGTATTTTCTATTGTTATATGACGAGTAACATGATTTGAATTTTTCTTTTCATTTTATCTTAAATTTTTAAGGGTAATGGAGCAAAAAATGGGCTCTAATAATTATTATTAGTACAATCTTAAGTGATTTTATTTTATTTTTCGTAAGCATCCTATCTTTTTTTAAGATTACTTTTGTGACAATTGTGAAATGATGATGATTGTTAAAATATTTTTTCTGATTTAATTTAATTTAATTAACAAATAATTCGTCATTATAATGACACGTCAAGTTGGCTTTCATTTACAGATTGAATATGTTTTTTGGAATTAAAAGTCAAGGATTAAGTGGTTGAAAGACGGGAAAGTTAACGCATCATATTTTTCTAAACATTGGCACTCTCAGAAGGCAAAAATGCAAATTTTAAAGATTCAAAGTGACCAAAGAATCTGGTTGTCAACATAGGAAGAAATTGAAAGGGGGGCTATCAAGTTTTTTTTCATCTCTTCTCACGGCTGATCAAGGATGCACGCAGAACACGGTGACTTACACAAGAGATATTCCCAAGCTTCTATCTCCAGCAGACAATCTTATTTTATCTTCTTTACCGACCATGGAGGAAATAAAGGAGGCTGTCTTTGAGCTATACAAACATAGCTCACCAGGCTTAGATGGTTTCCTTGGATCCTTTTATCAAGATTTTTGGTACTTGATCTTCAAAGATGTGGTACAGGCAACTCAGGATTTCTAGGCATGGGCTCCATTGCCAAACCAAATTACATCAACTCAAATTGTTCTCATCCCGAAGAATTCTCATCCTACATCATTTGAGGATTTTAGACCAATCAGTCTATGCAATTTCTCTTCAAAGATGATTACTTAAGAGGTGCTTGCATGGACGTGATTCGAATATTGTTTAAAAAAATTGTTAAAGAACATAAAAAACGAAGTAACATTTAACAGGAAGTTATTAGTACTCTGAATACGGCCTGTAATGGACAATACATGAGCTCAAAATTCTTAGGTAGCATGCATTTTTGTCTTCCTTCAGATGTTTTAAGCTTGATAGATCTAATTTCATGTAATGGGCGGCCATGTCTCTTCCTATTTTTAAAGGTCAACGCTCTTTGATTTTGTTTTTGGTGAAAACGAAGATCTTGAACTTATAATCTCTTTGAAGGATAGGAAACTAAAGTTGTTCAATTCTAAAGCCAACATATGCCCGGTAATCTACTTTTCAGCTTATGCTGGACCATGTTGACACCAGAGATATATAGCTTGTGAATTCATTCATTGTCATTCTTCAAAAGATCTACGGAATACAGTTATCATCCGTAGAATAATAATTTTTTTGGGTTATTTATATATTTAAGATTGAACTGCAGAAGATGAGAAAGGTGACTATGAAAATGGATGAGTATCTAAGAAAAATGAAGGAATTGTCAGATAACTTTGCTATTGATGGTTCTCCTATTCCTATGTATGATTTGTTCACTCAAGTTTTGGTAGGACTTGATGTGGAATTTAGTCCTATAGTTCAAGTTGAATCACTACTAGAAAAACCCATTTCTGATCGATTTTTTTGACGTAAGCATATAAAAGTAAAAATTATTGACAAAATCAAAATAATCAGTCTATAATATGTTACGGAAGTCTTTCAGAAATTTTTTGACAAATTTTTTGACGAATTCTTCAAATATTCGTCAAATTCTTTTTACAGAACAAATTACTTGGTCAAAGAATAGTAATTAATATTTTTCATATTTATTTTGAGATATCTTCCCCCATCAAGTATTTTTTCACAAACACAAATTTTTCTGTCAATAATTTTGATGGCATTCTCATATCTATCAAAATTTATTGACAACTAATTTAAAAAAATTTATATTTAACAATTATTACTAAAAATGTATTATTTTTTTTTACAATCGTTAACTTTTGTAAAAAAATTTTGACCTGAGATAATTTAACCGTCAATAAAGTTGGTAATGCTTTAACATCTGTCAAAAGTTATTGACAACTAATCTGTCAAAAAAGTTAGATGGATCAGTAATAATATAATAAACCTTTTTATACCCTTTACTTTCCTTAAATTTTTTTTACTTGTTATAAATTTGCCATAAATAAATTTAAGCAACAAAATAAAATTTTTCAAGGTTCATATATTATTCATCAATAATTTTGACATTGTTTTAATATCAGTCAAAAGTTATTGACAGCTAATCTATCAAAAAAATTATATTTAACAATTATAAATAATAATAAATTTCTTGACCGTCTTTATTTTTGGTTAAAAAAAATTTGACGAGAGATAGTTTAGTAGTCAAAAAATTTTTTGTCAATAATTTGGACAGTTTTATCGTCAAAAGTTATGTATGTCAAAATAAAATTTAATATATAGTCTATGCATACAATTTTTATTTCTTCTATGTATTAAAGGTTATTTAATTTTAGGCGTGATTTCCTAGTACTAAAATACTGCTAGGAGAGATGGTAAATTGCTTGAAGTCTTTTAATACCCAAATAGATTCGATACCTAAGGGCATCAAAGATTTATTTTGGCTTTCCGATGAGTTTTTTAATTAATAAATAATATTTAAGAATTTTACTTATGATGGATTAGTAATTTAATATTTGTTGTTGGTTTTAAATTTTGTTTCCTAATGATTTTGTTAAATCCTTCTTATTCCAAGTATTCTTTATAAAAAATCATAAGTTTTTTTCATAGCACCCAAAAATTCTTTACAACCAGAGAGAGAGAGAGAGAGAGAGAGAGAGAGAGAGAGAGAGAGAGAAGAGGATATCAAATCAATGTTTTCTCTCTAAAGCAATTTTGATTCATCAAAGAAGATTAATTGTAAGTCTTTTCTTTTTTACTTGCTCTTTTAATTATTTATCTTTTTTTGTTATGTCTTTAATTATTTATTATTGATAAATTATATACTTAAAAATAAGAAAACTATAAACAAAAATTACGTGGCCATCAATTCTCGGATGGATATAAAATAAGTAATGTGATAACTCTTATTCTTTTTTGTATTATACTTTTTTTTAAAATTTAAATATAGCACTTATGAATACAATCTTAATTATTCCATATATTAATTTAAAAAAAAAGGAACATCTTTATTTTAGTTATATTTCTTGACATATTGTACTTGACTGATATGAAATTTCAAAAACTTGAGAAAAAAAATGAATATGAATGCTTTAAAAAAAGGTTATTTTTATATATTAAATGTGTTTTAGTTCATTTATTGGCAATGAATAGAAGTTATCCCAGTTTTCTTTTTGAAATGATTAATAAAATATTTATATAGTGACATGACTTATTTACAGGTTGTGTATGTTGGATAAATTGATAATAGTTTTTGTGGATTATATCATTGAGCTATCAAATCAAATTGTAGTTGGATGTATAATAATAGATATGATTTTGAATTTTATAAGAGGGTGAAAACTTTTATTTTAAGAAGCGCATGAGTTGGAACAATATTTGTAAACTAGGATAATTAGATGTCTGTGTGCAAAGTGGGCAAATAAGAATCCCCTAAAGCTTGATAGTATTGAGTACCATTTGCTTAAGAGCGATTTTGTTCAAAATTATTATGTATGGACATCACACGATGAGAGTAGAAAACACCAACAAAATGGTTCCGGTTCTTCATCTACTCGTTCCACAAATCCTACTGCATAGATGGTAGAGGATGCAGGTTCTAGTTTTTCCGGGGAGGCTCAGGATGATTTTTTAAATATGGAATAAGACCTAAATCTAGAAGCAAAAAAAATTCTTTAACTTACTTGCAGTGGCTAATAAACCCTTGTGGGAAGCGAATAAAAAGTTATCTTTACTCTCAGCTGTGTCACGAATTTTGAGCATCAAGTCTTCACATAACATGGCTAAAGGATGTTTCAATGAAATATGTCTATTAGTAGATAATGCCTTGCCAGACAACTAAACCAAAGAAATTATGTTTGGATTAGGACTTCGTGTTGTTAAGATAGATGTTTGCATAAACGGTTGTATGTTGTTTTTGAAAGAAACTGAGATGGCCTAGAAATGTAGTGCGTGTGATCATCCACACTGGAAACATAAGAGAAAAAGCACAGCAAAACAAATTTCATACAAGCGGATGCATTACTTGCCTATTATGCCTAGGCTTCAACGATTGTTTGCATTTGAAAATACAGCAGAGAAAATGACATGGCACTCCACACACCAGCGATGTGAAGGCACTATGTTCATCCTTCAGAAGCAGAAGCTTGGAAACATTTTAATTGTGTCCATCCATCATTTGCAGCAAAGGTAAGAGATCTGAGGCTTGGTCTGAGTTGTGATGGGTTTCAAACATTTGGGCAATTTGGAAAACATTATTCATGTTGGCCAGTCATACTGATGTCTTAATTTGCTCCTAGGAATGTGCATGAAGGTACAGTATATGTTCTTAACTATCATCATTCCTGGACCTAAAAGTCCAAAAAAAGAAAAATGATCGACGTATACCTGCAACCATTAATTGAAGTGTTAAATTAGTTGTGGACCATTGGGGAACATACTTGGGATGTGCATGAAAAAGAAAATTTTAATTTGCGAGCCTCATTGATAAGGATTGTCAGTGATTTCCCAGCATATGGTATGCTTTCTGGATAGAGCATTGTTGGTCATTTAGCATGTCCTTATTGCATGGAAAACTCAAAGGCATTTATGTTGAAGTATAGTCACAAAATAAGTCATTTGATTGCCACCTTCAATTTTTACCCTTTAATCACACATTTAGAAGTGATAGAAAAAACTTTACAAAAGGGAGACATGACAAGTCCATGTACCTCCCAGGATGAATGGATTTGAGATTAAAAATAGAGCTCAGAATATTCCAACAGTATTGATATCAGAAGGTCATAGCAAAGCAAACGGTTAAGGAAAAGAATACAACTGGACAAATAGAAGTATATTTTGGGAACTCCCTTATTGGCAAGACAATCTCATTCTTCACAATCTAGACATAACGCATATCATGAAGAATATATTCGATAACATTTTTAATATTGTCATGGAAGTAGCATTTGTGATTGAAATTATATATATAACTTTATGTCGTCTTTAATGTATCTCCATGTTCTATAGGTTAACAATC
>JAWZTD010100724.1:49422-78840 GCA_035221335.1 Echites panduratus | reverse complement strand
ATATATATATATATATATATATTCAAAAGTTGACTCGTGCGATGAGAATGAGGTATTTTATCTTTAACAATACAGATTCAAGCGCTGAGTCATAAGAGAGTGATTGAATGCAAATATGTCATCCTTTGACAAAACTTTATTCTCTTTTTCTGTTATATATATACAGATTTTTTTTTCCTACCATTTCAAATATTGAAATAGGTTTTTTTTAATCTTTTGCTTTCTGCCATTTCTACCATATTTGTGACTGAAATTGAATGCTTATTAATTACGTTATCTTGGTATTTTAGTGTAAGTTATTTAGTTTCTCGTTTGTATGCTTTGTAACTATATATCTTTGGTCTATGAATGTTTTTTGTATAGGTGATAATCATTCAATGGTGAATGAATAATGTTAGGTAATGATTTAATTACAATAAATCAATTGTATAAGGTATTCATGGTACAGTTTACATAAAACAATCTTTTTCCTTTTCTATTCCATGATTTTCTCCTCTTTTTTGTTATCATAATTGGATAAACAAATGAAATTTAATTAAATTTAATGGTAAGTTTTTAATAATAGAAGATAGAAAATAATAACATTCATGATATAACTATTAAGTTTAATTAAAAAAATTATATATATTAAATATATAATTTTATTTCAAAAAAATTTTACAATAACGGGCCTCTGCGCCTAGTAACATCTAAAGGAGGATATCTGTGCCCTTCAGTCCCCTTTTTAAGAATTTGTAGAATTTAATAGTAAAAACATTGAACTTCTTAAAGAACTCTTTTTTTTTTTTTCTTTTCTAAAGAATGGAAAAAATTATTTAATTTAAATTTATGTTAAGAAAACAGTACTTTAGTTTTTACATACAAAGCCGTCGGGACAATGGAAGAAAAAAACGATTTAAGGGTTTCTGTAATACTTAGCAGTTTTGTGAAGAACCAGAAAAAACTGGACAGATATTTGTGACTTTCTTGTTTGATGTATTGGAAGATTGAAGAAGGAGATTTTTTATATATATAAAAGAGCGAATGTGAAGGAAAACATGTAAGTGGAAAGGAAATTTGTTATTTTATGCAAAATGCATTTTTAGAATTATATGCTATTATTATGGTCAATGCACTTTTAACAAATTAAACCATTACTGGTTTTTAATTAGGACTTTATACTTTTTGTCATGTGATTTTTTTAATATTCTAATAAAAAATTTATAAATGTATTTTAATTATTTTTGTATACATATCTTATTACTTAGATTTTAAAAAGATAAATGGAAACAAGAGGTATTTGTTCTTTTCAAATGACCTCCTAGCATGTGATTTGGATAAGCTAGAGTCGGCACCTCTTTTTTCGGCAGTTCAATATGTAAGTCTTTATTAAGAGAGAGAGAGAGAAAAAAAAAAAAAAAAAGAGCTTTCAATCTCAACGTACACATTTATTCAACAACTAAGGTTACGGGGTCAGTATTTGTTGTCCCTACGAGGTGCAATTTTTCTGATCAAGAGCCAATTGATTTAGACCGTCACATTTATTCTTGGACTATAACATTTATCTCTTCGTGAAATAAATAAATAAATAACATCTTCTTCTGTGCATATATAGGAATAGAAATGGAACTTGAACTGCATACTTGTGTGTGCGTCGTAAATTATTAGAGTAGTCATGGAGAGAGGTCTTAATTGCAACTTCGACCTTTCATTACTTGTATTTCTTCTCTGCTTCAGTACTTCTTTCTCCAAAAACACCCAGCATAATAATATCACCACTGATGTGTATAACTTCAGATCCTCACAACCTGTTGTTAAACAATTGGTCGTCTACAGCATCCTCAGTTTGTGATTGAGTTGGAGTCACCTGTGGCTCTCGACATCAAAGAGTCATTTCCTTGAATATCTCCAACATGGATCTTGCAGGAAGTTTATCTCCTCAAATTGGAAATCTTTCCTTCCTTGTTTCTCTTTATTTAAGAAAGAACAGTTTCTTCGGTCTTATTCCACCTGCTATATTTCACCTTCCAAAGCTACGTGTGTTAGACTTGTCATTCAACTCTCTAGAGGGTACAATTCCAGTCGAGATAGGAAAAGTTAGTTTATTGAAGTCATTGGACTTTAGGTTTAACAGACTCTCGGGATCTTTGCCATCAGAAATATTTAACATCTCAACTTTAGAAACTCTAAAACTTTGGAGTAATAAATTGTCAGGTAGACTTCCAAGTCACATTTCCTATCATAAACTTCAAAAGCTCAAATATCTGGAATTATCAGGGAATGATCTATATGGTGAAATACCAAAGAATTTATCACAGTGTTCAAAGCTTCGGATACTAATCTTGGGTGACAACTCTTTTGATGGAGCGATACCCAAGGAAATTGGGAAAATGCAGAAGCTGGAAAAACTATATCTATACAACAACAATTTGACAGTTAAAAATTCAAAACTAGAGCTTCTATGGATTTGATAATCAAAAAGCTATTTCTTTTTCCCAATTAATAAAAACTTTAAACGTACTAAATTATTTGTCTACAAACCGAAAATGTCATAAGGAAAAAGCTTTTTGGTCAAAATGTTTGTTATCAAAATGACTAAATAAAGATATTTTAGATATTTTGATAGGATGAAAAAAATTTAAAAGGAAGAAAATTTTTTTTTAAATCAATTTACTATAAGGGCATTGATGACATTGTATTTGGTTTTGGATAAATCTTGGTAAAAAAAATTTTGGCCAAATAGCACTTCTCATGTCATAATTATATAAAGATTCAAATCACTTTTTTTTTCTATTTTTATTAGGCTATCTAATTTTCATCAAAGACCCAGTTAATTTTTCTTTCTAATTAGTATATTGTGTTTAGAGAACTTTACAATATTTTGTTACATCCTATTTATTGGCAGGTAAATTATCTCAAGAGCTCAACAACTTGCAAAACTTGGAGGAAATTTCTGTGTCTGGAAATGACTTGAGTTCAACAACGACAACATTCTTCAACATGTCGACGAAATTAATAGCAATTGGCATTGATTCATATCACCTGTCAGAAATTCTTCCTCTATTAGTTTTGCATCCCAACTTAGAAAAATTCTATCTTCAATATAAGGGTACTTACTGAAGCATATATACCGGTAGAAACCATCTCAAATTCTTCCAAACTAACTTATTTACACCTACAGGGAAATAAATTCACAGGTTCTATTTCGAGAACAATTTCCAATTTAAGTAATTTAGAGTTTTTATCACTCAGTAGTAATCAGTTGATCGGATCAATTCCAACGTCCATCAGAGCCTTGCAAAAGCTTCAATATTTTTATGTTTATCAAACGAACATAAGTAGAGGCAAACTTGAAAATCTGTGTCAAATGAAGGGTTTGAGTGCTGTAGCTTTAAGTCAAAACCAAATCCGAGAGCCCATTCCAAATTGCATAGGGAATGCTACTTCTATCTCCATGCTGGACTTGTCCTCAAATTTCATTAGTGGCTCTCTACCCGCTTCAATTGGCAACATGACGTCACCAGATTCATTGCTGCTGTCCTATAACAATTTAACTGGCACAATCCCTCATACAATTACAAAGCTTGCAAGTTTGAGACGTTTAAATTTATCCCACAACAATCTATTTGGTCGAATTCCCAAATTCTCTTCTTTATAATCAAGAATTAATTATTTCATTTTTGTTTGATTTGTTACACCGGTCTAAATTTTGCTAATCGATCTAATTTCCATATTCTTGTGATATATATATTTTTTTCCTCATAAGATTTTTCATTCTTTTACATATTAGAGATACACTACCCCGGGTTTCAAAATAAATGTCATTCTGGTAAAAAAAAAATGTTGTTTCAGAATAGTCATAAATTTGTAATTGTCAATTAGGAGCATTTAATAAAAGAAATTTGCAATTTTATCCTTATAATCACATTAAACACTGTTTGAATTAATATGAGATTTCTTTAATGTTCGAAGTAGTTTAGTCGAAGATAAATATTAGTATTAATTACAAAAATAATCATTATCTTGATTAATATTTTGAAATATAGAGAGTAATTCATTATCCTCATCTATTCAAATTAGTTTAAACAGAATATACAAATTGTATTACATTATGTAAAAAAAAAAAATTATATCATTAAGTTTCTTAAATTAATGAACGGTTAATCATATTCCCAAAAAGAAGAAGAAAAAATCAAATCTCAAAATCAATTTGTTGATTAGAAAGATTGTGAAATCGTTTATGATTGAAATAGAGTTCACAACCCTTTAAATCCTCTAGAAGAGTTCAAAGAAGAATTAAAGAAGATAGAGAATTCTCTCAAATTTAAATTAACTAAAATGAATTGCATTAGCCATGATAGCCTTATTTGTAAGAACTCAAGATGCTTAATCCTTCTCTAAAAGAATTAGAAAGTATTCTACGAAATATAATTGAAATAAAATTCTAAACTTGAATAATAATAAAATATTAATTGGAAACACATTGATAAAGCTTAATAATCAATTAAGATCTAAAACTAATAAAAAATAAATTAGAAAAAAACAATTCCATGTGAAGAACGAATTGATCAATGCAAGTATTCGATTGTCTGACGTGGAGTCGGGTTGGTGCGCCAGATCGGACCTAGGTACTGTTCACCCTGGCAACTAGCTATCCCCTCTAATTTGTCGTTTCTAATTGCATCATTAATATTAAAGGTTCAAATTGAGGTGAAATTAAAGAAAAAAATACTACTAATAATTCTCTTTTTGAAGAAGAAGAACAAGTAATTTAAGACAATGTCACTAATTTCTGGTTATCCATTGGAATGCAAGCAAGTGAAGAAATCTAGAGATTTCCCCTTCCATAATTCTTTTTTCTGATCTAAATGTAAATGTGTATATATAGATCAATGTACAAGTTACTCGGGCATACCCCGAGCTGTACATGGGAACACTAGATATGTGTAAGTGTCCAAATGAAAAGAGGATAAGATACTAGGATACAAGGAATACATAACCCTATACTTGTGTCTTGATCCGAAAACAACTAGCATCTACATTGACCTTTTGCCCATCAAAAAGGACCCCATTTCAAGTTCTCCAAATATAGTAGACAGTGGTGATCAGCCCCAAACGCTTGATCTTGGGTTGCCAAGTCGTGCCCTGCTCCCCCTTCTTGAGCCATTGATGGCTGCTTATAACGTCGTCATTTACCTTGTGATGCCTACCCAAGTTCACATCTTGTCCCACACTACTCTAGCATACTGGCATGAGAAGTAGGAGTGTAGGTGCCACTCAAGACATCGATGTCCAAAAACGCTAATCCGATGAGCAACAAGCCATGCCATGAAAGAGAACTTGGGGACCACCCAAGTAGTCTACAATGAACACCCCCACACTACCTTGGGCTTGTGAGGTCTAAATGCTTAATATGCTTCCTTGGTACTATATTTACACCCCTTAATCCAGTCTTGCAACAAAACAATGATACCATCAAATGACCCTTGCTTGGAAATTAGGTTGTCCCTGATATCAAGCACCCGCTTGCAATAGGCAAAATCATCCTTACATTTGATCAACTCCCAAATAGAAAACCGAACAAGATAGCAGTGGTTAACCCATTTGATCCAAAGTGTGTCTTTCTTGGAATGAATGTTCCAAAGAGTCTTAGCTAATAGAGAGTGATTCCAATCCTTCAATTCCCTAAAGGCAAGACCAACTTCCTCCTTTGGATGGCAAAGATCCTTCCAAGCCACCAACGGTCTCCCACTTTGCCATAGAAGCTTCCTACAAAGTGTCACAATTCTATCCATATCCACATTTGGCATAGGTTGGATGCAAAGATAAAAACATGTCATACCTTGTAGCACATTTTGTATCAACTCAGTGTGTCTTGCATAAGAGAAATAAATGCCCTTCCAAGCAATGATATGACCAGCAATCTTATCAAGGAATTCTTTATAGTGGGCCACCTTGAGTCTAGTCAGGGCAAGAGGAACTTCCAAGTAACAATAAGGCATGGAGCCTATAGGGAAGTCAATGTATTAAACAAAGTTCATTTTGAGGGACACCCACAACTATATTGGACTTAAAGGAATTAGCCATAAGTCCAGAAACACCTCCAAAATCCGTCAAGCAATCCACCAAAATCTTCACCGAGCCAAAGTCTCCTCTTGCATAAGTAGGAATTCATCGGCATACGCTAGGTGGGTGATCCTAAGGGACCACATTTACGGTGGATATTCAACTCTGGGGAGGAAGTGGAGAGCCTCAAGGATCTAGACAAATACTCTAAGTAAATAGTAAAGAGAAAAGGAGAATGATGGTCACCTTGGTGAATGCTATTTGCCTTTGAAGAAACCATGTAGAGAACCATTTACTTGCATGGAAAAGGATGTGGTAAGGACACATTCCATCACCCACTCCACAAATCTTCTAAGGAAGCCCAAGCCGTTTAGTGCCATAATCAAGAAGTCCCAAGAGATAGTGTCATATGCCTTTCTAATATCAATCTTGAGAGTGCCCCATGGAGATACTATCTTTCAATTGTATTGGAGAACGAATTCTTGTGCGAAATGAAAAATCTTCAATAATCTCCTTCCATTCACAAAGGCTGCTTAGCATTCATCTATTAACTAAACAACGTCACAACAAGAAATCGGCCTATAGTCCCCAACTTGAGGGGCATATGGGGACTTAGGCACTAGAGCATTGATCGTGTGGTTGAATTGTTGAAGGAGCTTCCCGGAGTCAAAAAATTCCATGACCGCCTTGTTGGATATTACCTAAGACCATGTGATGATTTACTTAGTTGCCATAACTTTGTATCATGATGCTATTTATATCATTATATAATGAGCTTTAATATCTATGTTTTATTATGTAAATTATGTAATGTCTGTAGAATAGTTTATTTCTATTCTTAAAGCATCCCTAGTCAACTGTTATTGAGATTAGGATATCAATAACATACTGAGACTAGTATGTGATGGTTGATGACTAGTGTCATGGATATGGGATATCAAATCATCACATAAGTACATATAGAGTAAGGTGTATTGGATTAACATGCCATAGAATCACTACATGGATCGTTATATTAGTGTCATTAGTGATTTCATTATGATAATTATGTTTTGTCTTTTGAATTGAGATCATGAGAGATTTGTTAAAGGATTGCACACTTTGATATCGTCAAACGTCACTCTTAACTGAGTGGGCAATCAAGGCATGTATTGAGTGTGTCAAGATTTATGTGGTGGAATGTTGAACGATCAAGATAGTATTTGTCCCTCTCATATAACAAGAGAGAGATGTATGGAAATTTTGGTAGAGTGAGACTATGTTATGCATGGCCATGCTCGAATAAGTAGATATGATATATTTATCTTATTCAATTTAGTTAGTCTACTGCAAGCAGAGAGTTAAGAGATTGAACTTTATGAGCATGACATGTTTCATGACTCGTGTTCAATTATGACTTCCTGGACAAAGAGATTTAGACATGTGCTTATCACAAAAGGTTTTGTCTTGCCACCGATATTCTTTTTAATTAGTTTGCAATGATGTGTTGCTAGACACCACTCATTATATATGACATTAAATGTTTTTTTATGTCAAAGACCAATTTTAAGATTACTTATTGGTTCACATATTTAGAACGTATCACTTAAATTGCAATATCAATCTTGGAGACCTAAACATAATTAGAAAAACTTCTTTAAGATAATTTACGAATAGATATAAACCAAAAATGTAATTAAGAGTTAAATATGTATTAAATCATATCATAATTTTCCAGTTCGTTGAACCTGGACAAATTCTATTTTTCTAGTATCTCTCTAATAAGCCACTAGTTTGCATTCAAATAAGAATTCAAATGGAATTTGTTTTATCCAGCTGACTTCTTATTACAAAGTCTTCAGGGATTATTTTACTTTTTCTCTATATGATGCCTTGTTTTTACTAATCATAGAGTCTGAGAAAAACAATATGAAATTTGAGAATGAAAAAAGAAAACCGAGAGAGAAAACAGTCACCATTGAACATGATTGAATCTAGCAATCAATCTTGACAAGTCCCTTAACCTTGTTCATGTGACTATCAAAGGGTGACTGTTTGTGTGACCGGATAGAGGCAGCTAGTGATTACAGAGCTTCAAAATTCTGAAGTCATAAAAAAAAGGTAATATTTGTACATTATCTAGGCTCCATCCAATCGATACCTGGAAGAGGTCTGTTTGTGTCCTGCCTTCAACTGGTATTAAAGCCAGTTTTGGTGTCCCTAGATGAGCTCTATGCGGAATACTGTACATTTACAAGTGGATTTTATTGTGATTATATTATGATTCAATTTCTTGTTAGATTATGTTTTTGCATATTTTAGGAATTGCGTCTGTGAAGAATATTGCATTTTTGGAATACCATATGTTTACTAAAGGAAAATGTCGTAATCTGACTGAATTTCTTGATAGATTTTGTTTCACCATATTTTGTGAATTGCACATGTGTGGAATACTGTATTTTTGGAATATTATGTGTTTACTGTTACAATTAGGCAAAATTGGATTATGACTAAAACTTCTGTTAGATTATTTTTTGCATATTTTGTGACTTGGTTATATATTATGCAAGTTGAGATACCTAAGTATTGAAGGCGGAAATTAGAGGAGCTATCAGTTTTGGAATTAAAATTCTGGATTAGCTCTTGCAACAAAAGTTGATACAATTTCATTCACTATTGGGCAGGTTCATTACGTGTATCGCGGGGGCTTAGCCTAGCACCCAGCAAGGGATGTTGCCCCTTGAACTGTGCTTGCTAAGTGACTAGCTAGACCGCTCCATAGGGGTTGTCGCCTCTAAGAACCTCACTGTTATCGGGGACATTAATCGATTCTTTGTGATGTTTCATTGCCCATTATATTCGTTTCTTTGCTTTATCACATTTACATACCTAATGTTTATTTTGTGGTTTAGCATGGTGCATAGTTATAGCCCCTTTAGGTTTAGATTCAATACTTCCCACATGTCGTGCCTCTTTATCAATTTTGATGTAATTCTCTTCTCACCTAATTCCCTGTGTATGTAACACAAGGTTTCTTTACCATGTTATTGTAATATAGTATAAGGTTATTTCATTACAACTAGGAGTAGTTGTTTGTATCACCCTTAGATTGACCTTTTCAGTTCTCTTATTGGCTTGGAAGAATTGAGTAGGATGGGCCACAACTGTCACGTTTTCTCGCATGTTAATATTGTTATTATGATGAGATCATTTTCACTAGTAATTATAATAATCAAATGGTCACTTATATTAAAATGGTGAGATCTTTTATAATTTAATCAAATCCCTCAAATTAAATTAAATCAAGATTAATGATTACCAATTAATGTCACTCTCAACAATTTGATGAATGTGGGTAAATTTTCCAAAGCAAAGGTACCATGTTTATCTTAGTGAAAACGATAGGATAATAGTGATATTCAAATGGTCATAAATTGGGTAGACTTAACTGGGTGCCTTCAATTGGATTGGGGAAATCTAGTGGCATTTAGAACAATAGTTGTTCTTGTGTATAATAAGAGTTGCATGTAGATGCAATTAGCAAGGTGTTGCTTACCTAAATAACTAAATCTAGAGGGAATAGCCAAAGCTAACTCGAGGTAAGGTGAAATATGGATCTTGGTAAACTAGAAAGTTAATCGTGTAACTTTTCGAATTAATAATGACCGTTATTAATTTAAAGAAAAATACTAGGTGCATCATTTAAATTTAAAATTATCTAGTCATTTCATGATACTTATATTTTGCATATTTCATTGTAGATTACAGTGACTCCTAAACAAACAAAAATTCACTACCATTGCAACCAGCCCTTGAGAAGAACAAATTTAATGGGGCAAACTTCTTGGATTAGTAAAGAAATGTGAGCATTGTCCTAAAACAGGAAAAGAAGATGTATGTCCTGGAGGGTCCTGTTCCAGAAGAACCTCCCTCCATGGCCACTAGAGCTGAAAAAGATGCTTACAAGAAGCATTAAGATGATGCTATTGATGTCGGTTGCCTCATGCTTACATCCGTGAACGATGAGTTTCAGAAGCAACAGGAGGAAATAGATGCATATGATATGATAGAGCACATGAAGCAACTTTATCAAGAACAGTCCAGACAAGAGAGGTTTGATGTATCCAAGGCTTTATTTCAGTGTTGGATGGCAGAAGGATCTCCTTTTGGTTCTCATATTCCTAAAATGATTGGATACATTGAGAACTAAGAGAGATTAGGTCTAGGCTAAGAGTTGGCAGCTAATTTTATACTACATTCGTTGCCCAAGAGTTATAACATTTTGTTGTGAACTACAATGTGAATGAGATTGACAAAACTCTGCCTCAGTTGCTAAGCATGTTAAGATCTGCTGAGTCAAACATTAAAAAGTCGACCAAGCCTAAGGATGTCTTAATGGTTAGGAAATTCAAGGGCAAAGGAATGGGTAAAGGCAAGAAAAATGGCATGAAGCTTGTTGGAAAGTCCAAGCCCAATTCTGCTCCATTAATGCCTAAGGGAGGGGTGGCAAAGGATGGAAATTGTTTCCATTACCATGAGCCAGGACACTGGAAAAGAAATGGTAAGGTTTCCTCTGAAGAATTAAAAAAGAATAAAAAATGTGGAGGCTAATGAGTCGTCTACTCAATGTATTTTTGTTATAGAAGTCCATTTACCTACTTCTACATCATTGGATATTGGATGTGGATATCACATTTATGTGAATGTCCAGGATCTCGAAAGGAGTAGATCATTGGCAAAAGGAAAAGTCGACCTACAAATTGGAAATGAAGAGTTGTTACATTAGCTATGGGAACTTATGTTTTTGCAAGTTGCCATTTTGTGCCTTTCGTTACTAAAAATATTATTTCTATCTCTTGTTTGGACAAGATTGGTTTTTCATTTATAAAAAAAGACAATTGTTGCTCCATTTATTTAATGATATATTTTATGGAAGTGCATAACTGTTTAATGGCCTTTATATTCTAAATCTTGACACACTTCCTTATAACATAAATATTAAAAGGATTAAATCAAACGATGTTAATCCAACATATCTGTCGCATTGTCAGTTGGGCCATATTAATGAGAATCAAATTTTCGAACTCTATAAAGATTTATATTTGGACACTTTTGTTTTTGAAACATATGGTAATTGCAAATCTTGTTTATTGGGCAAGATGACAAAAGTCTGTTTCATGGGACACAAAGAAAGGGGAGTTGAATTATTTGGCCTTATGCATTCAGGTGCATGTGGCCCATTAAGCACGCAAGCTAGAGGTGAGTTTAAATACTTTGTTACATTTACTAATGATTTCAGTAGATATGGCTATGTGTATCTCATGAAACACACATATGAATCCTTCGGAAAGTTCAAAGAATTCAAGAATGAAGTACAAAACCAACTAGGTAATAGTATTAAATTACTTCGTTTCGATCAAGGTAGTGAAGACTTAAGCCAAGAATTTCATGACTATTTAAAAAAGTGTGGAATAATCGAACAACTTATTGGGGACAAGATTTCAAAACAACAACATTTATACTAAATAGTGTTCCAGCTACATCAGTTCAAAAGACACCATATGTGTTATGTAAGGGGAAACATAACAAATTGCCTTTTATGAATATATGGGTTGTGAGGCTTATGTTAAACGTCATGTTTCTGATAAACTAGACCCGAAATCTGACAAGTGTCTCTTTATTATAGGCTATTATAAATTAACCAAAGGATTTTACTTTTATAACCTCACTAGGCAAATGGTGTTTGTAGCAAGTACAAGCATCTTTTTAGAAAGAGAGTTTGTCTCTAAACAAGCAAGTGGGAAAAATGTAGAACTTGAAGAAGTTCAAGAACTACAAAGAGATACAACTGATGTAGAGGTGGAAACTGAGTAGTCACCACAACATGTGGTTGATCGAGGACTTGCTCAAGATACATAAGCTCTGGATAGGTTAGTTAGGACACTTCATCAGCCATAGAGATATATGTTTTTGATATCTCAGAATGGTGATTTTTTGCTCCTAGATCAAGATGAGCCTACTACCTAAAAGTTGCAATGGGCCCAGACTTTGAGAAATAACTTGAAGCCATAAGATTCGAAATGGAATCCACTTATACAAACCAGGTTTGGACTTTGGTTGATTGACTACCCATAGGGTGCAAGTGGGTTTTCAAGAAGACAACTGACATGGATGGAAAAATTCGTACATACAAGAGCCCATTTGTCGCTATGGGTTTCAAACAAGTTCATGGTATTGACTATGATGAAACCTTTTCACCTGTAGCTACGATTAAATCCATAATAGATTAACCTTTTTTAATTCTCTCATTGGCTTGGAAGAATTGAGTAGGATGGGCTATAACTATGTCACATTTATCTTGTTTTGTATTCTTGCATGTTAATACTGTTATTATGACTAGATCAATTTTACTAGGAATAGTAATCAAATAGTCACTTATATTAAAATGGTGAGATCTTTTATATTTTAATCAAATCCCTCAAATTAAATTAATTAAAGATTAATGCCTACCAATTAATCTCACTCGTAACACTTTGATCAATGTCGGTAAATTTGTCAAAGCAAAGCTATCATGGTTATCTTAGTGAAAAGTGATGGGATAATAGTGATATTCACATGGTCATATGTTAGGTAGACTTAACTAGGTACCTTCAATTGATTGGAGAAATCTAGAGGCATTAAGAACAACATTTGTTCATATTTATACTAAAAGTTGCAAAAAGATGCAATTAGTAAGGTGTTGCTTATCTAAATAACTAAATCTCAAGGGAATAACTAAACTTAACTCGGGGCAAGGTGAAATATGGATCTTGGTCCACTAGAAAGTTAATTATGTAACTTTTTGAATTAACGAGGGTTATTAATTTGAAGAAAACTAGTGGGGAGTATCATTTAAATTTAAAATTAACTGGTCATTTCATGATAGTTATATTTTGCATATTTCATTGTAGATTATCATAGCACCTAACACAAACAACAATTCAACATCATTAAAATCAGTCCTTGAGAAGGACAAATTGAATGGAACAAACTTCCTGGATTGGCATAGGAATGTGAGGATTGTCCTCAAACAGGAAAAGAAAATGTATGCCCTCGAGGGTCCTATTCTTGAAGAACCTCCTTTCACGACCACTAGAGATGAAAAAGATGCTTACAAGAAGCATCAAGATGATGCTATTAATGTCGGTTGCCTCGTGCTTGCATCCATGAGGAAATGGATGCATATGATATGATATAGCACTTGAAGCAGCTTTATCAAGAACAGGCCAGACAAGAGAGGTATCCAAGGCTTTATTTCTATGTTGAATAGCAGAAGGATCTCTTGTTGGTTTTCATGTGCTTAAAATGATTGGGTGTAGTGGGAACCTAGAGAGATTGGGTTTTCCTCTAGGTTAAGCGTTGGCCACAATGATATACTGCAATCGTTGCTTGAGAGTTATAACCATTTTGTTGGGCATAAGTATCAATTTGGCCATTGAAATTGCACCCTTTTTCCAATTCTGATGTAGAAAATATATGTTTGTTGTTCAGCGAAAGCAATTTTACTCATCCATCTTAATTAGTCAGGCTGTCGTGTGATTGTCAAATTGATAATTCCCATCAAGTAAAATAGTTAAATTGATGCATTTAGAAGTTTCATGGCTAAATTGAAAAAAGAAAATTTCAATGGCTAAATTGATAATTTCGGTAAGTAAAATGGTTAAATTGACTCATTTAGAAGTTTAATGGCTAAATTGAAAAAAAAAGTGCAAGTTCAATGGCCAAATTGATACTTGTGAAAATTTTGTTGTGAACCACAACATGAATGAAATTGACAAAACTCTCCCTCAGTTGCTCAGCATGTTAAGAATTGCTGAGTCAAACATTAAGAAGTCAACCAAGCATAAGGATGTCCTTATGGTTAGGAAATTCAAGGGGGCAAGGGAATGGTTAAAGGCAAGAAAAATGGCTAGAAGCCAGCTGGAAAGTCCAAGCCCAATTTTGCAGCATTAAAGCCTAAGGGAGGGGTGGAAAAGGAAAGAAACTATTTACATTGCCATGAGCTAGGACACTAGAAAAGAAATTGTAAGATTTACTTGGAAGAAGCAAAGAAGAAGAAGAAGGCAAATGCGAAGGCTAATGAATCTTCTACTCAAGGTATTTTTGTTATAGAAGTCAATTTGTCTACTTCTACATCAGGGGATTTGGATACTCTATGTGGATGTCATATTTGTATGAATATGTAGGATCTGAAAACGAGTAGAACGTTGGCAAGAGGAGAAGTTTACCTACGAGTTGGAAATGGAGCACAAGTTGCTACACTAGCTGTGGGAACCTATGTTTTGTCAAATTGCTATTTTGTGCTTTCTGTTACTAAAAAGATTATTTCCATCTCTTGGTTGGACAAGATTGGTTGTTCGTTTATAATAAATTACAATTGTTGCTCCATTTATTTACATGATATATTTTATGGAGGTGCACAACTGTTTAATGGCCTTTATATTCTAAATCTTAACACACCTCTTTATAACATAAATACTAAAAGGATAAAATCAAATGACGTTAATCCAACATATCTCTTGCATTTTCGATTGGCCATATTAATGAGAATCTCATTACCAAACTCCATAAAGATTTATATTTGGACACTTTTGTTTTTGAAACATATGGTAATTGCGAATCTTGTTTATTATGTAAGATGACCAAAGTCCCTTTCATGGGACATAATGAGAGGGCAACTGAATTATTGAGCTTTATACATTCAGATGTATGTGGCTCATTAAGCACACAAGCTAGAGGTGGGTTTAAATACTTTGTTACATTTACTGATGATTTCAATAGATATGGCTATGTGTATCTCATGAAACACAAATCTCAATCCTTCGAAAAGCTCGAGGAATTCGAGAATGAAGTACAAAACCAATTAGGCAAAACTATTAAAATACGTCGTTCAAATCAAGATGGTGAATACTTAAGAAAAGAATTTCATTACTGAAAGGATTCCATTGGATCAATCCTTAGAAAAACTCACAATGAAACAAATTTTCCAAGATTTATTAAAGATTCAAGTTTAGTAGTAGATTGACCAAGATTATGGAAAACCCTAACCAATCTATAGGTTTTATAAGACCTTCTGCACCCTAAACCAAAGTGAAAGAATGCCTTAGAAATAGACTTCCAAGAACCCTAGTTAGTTCATGTCAAGACTCTCTCAAGAAGATCATTTTGATCTTGCAAGAATTTGCTCTGAAGGAGAAATTTGTTTTTAGGTTATTCAAAGATTTTTCAACTTACAAGATATGATATATTTATAGTAATGGAACCCAAATCTATCCTACAATTCATTCTTGGGGTGTTAAAGACATAGAACACCCTTTTAAAATAAGTTAAAGAAAAGAAAGACATCAAAACATAGTGCACTATAGTAGGGTACTATAGCAACCATAGCAACCTTCGTTCTTGTTCATTCTTCATCATTTTGCTTCCATTTCTTCATGCCTTCTTTTATGTTTCCTCAAGGACTTTCCCAAGGCTATTATGATTATGTTTAAAGTTACCTAATCCCTCTTGACATCATTAGAATCATGAGCCTTGATGACATTAAAACATTTCCTTGAATTAACACCATCTTCAAACATAACTTCTTTAAATAATGCACCAATATCATGTTGTTCTTCTTTGTTGATCACCAATTCCTTCATGCTTTCTACATACTTGAAATGTTGATCCTCATAAGCTTTCAGGTGTCTTCTTATAATCATATTAGCTAGCTTCCAAGTTGTTTCAATCAAGGGTCCTTGATGTCCAACATTAATCCCCTTTTTTTGAAAAGATTTATTCTCAAATCTTCAAGTCTTGAAATGCTAATTTTATCCTTGTAAGTAAACTTCCAAGTTGTTTCAATCAAAGCTCCTTGTCCTCCCTCATTCGCCCCCTCTTCGAAAAGATTCGTCCTCGAATCTTTAATTCCTACATTAACAGAAGAACGATTACTAAATTAATTGAAACATCGAAACAATACTTACCATAAGGCTCAATGCTATCAAGGACTTCATAGATGCTTTTCTCCATAAAAGTGGTTACACAAAATGGCCTTACCATTCCTTTCTTTTAAAGTGGTGGTCTTTCTTTGATTGATATGTATTCCTTTTCATCTACAATAAATTCATTAGAAAAAGTAGCATATGTAAGGAATACAAATCATTGTAAGCTCAAAAGATAAAAAATCATATCAATCATAACGCCCATTGGTCTATTACCCCAATAAGCATTGAACAAAAGAATTTCAGAGATGGAGTTCATACAAGTTAATCTCCAAAAATACACAATTCTTGCAATCAAGTCACAAATCTTGAATCCCATTGCTCTATGACTCCTTAGAGCATGGAATAAAATAACTTCAAAATTGTAATTTCCGCATAATATTCTCAAGAAATACTTCCATTCCATATCATGGACAAGTGTTCCATCAAAAATTTTAAACACAAATATAAGATTAACAAGAAGATAATTCTCACATATGTTAGATTCCACATACTCATGAAGAAGATAGTTTTGTAGTCATTTAAAATGTTCAACCAATCTTTATTAATGGCACAAAACAAAATACATATCATCATGTCAGTCTCAATGATGTGATTCCTTGGATTGAAGTTTCTCATTTCATTGGCTAAATCATTAGAATAACTCCCAATGAAACAAATTTCCCAAGATTCATCAAAGATTCAAGTTTAGTAGTAGATTAACCAAGATTATTTAAAACCTAACCAATCTATAAGTTTTATAAGACCTTCTACACCCTAAACCAAAGTGAAAGAATGCCTTAGAAGTAGTTTTCCAAGAACCCTAGTTAGTTCATGTCAAGACTCTCTCAAGAAGATCATTTTGATCTTGCAAGAATTTGCTTTGAAGGAGAAATATGTTTTCAGGTTATTCAAAGATTTTTCGACTTACAAGATATGATATATTTATAGTAATAGAACCCTAATCTATAATATAATTTTTTCTTGGGGTGTTAAAGACATGAAACACCCTTTCAAAATAAGTTAAAGAAAAGAAAGACATCAAAACATAGTGCACTGTAGCAACCTTCATTCTTCATCATTTTGCTTCCATGTCTTCAAGCCTTCTTAGATGTTTCTTCTAGGACTTTAGCAGGGCTATTATGATTATGTTTTAAATTACATAATCCCCCTTGACATAATTAGAATCCTGAGCCTTGATGATTTTAAACTATTTCTTTGAATTAACACCACCTTTGAGCATAACTTCTTTAAATAATGCACCAATATCATGTTGGTCTTCTTTGTTGATCACCATTTCCTTCGTGCTTTCTATATACTTGAAATGTTGATCCTCATAAACTTTCAAGTGTCTTCTTGGCAAGCTTCCAAGTAGTTTCAATCAAGGCTCCTTGATTTCCATCATTCCCCCTTTTTTGAAAAGATTTGTCCTCAAATCTTCAAGTCTTGAAATGTATAGTTTATCCTTGTAGGTAAACTTCCAAGTTGTTTCAATCAAAGCTACTTGTCCTCCATCAATTATTGTCTAAAAGATAGTGGAATAGTCTAACAACTCACTCCTCCAAGCGTACCACAATGAAATGGTGTATCTGAAAGGAGAAATCAAACCTTAATAGATGTGGTTCGATCAATGATGAGATATTCAGACCTTCCAATTTCTTTTTTGGGACATGCTTTAGAAATAACAGCGTTTATACTTAACCGTGTTATATCTAAATCAGTTGAAAAGACACCATATGAGTTATGTGGTGGGAAACGTCCCAAATTATATTTTATAAAGATTTGGGGTTGGTGAAGCTTACGTTAAACGTCAAGTTTCTGTTAAATTAGAGCCCAAATCTGACAAGTGTCCCTTTATAGGCTATTATAATTAACCAAAGGATATTACTTTTATAAGCCCACTAGGCAAAAGGTGTTTGTAGCACGTACATGCTTCTTTTTAGGAGAGAGTTTGTCTCTAAAAGAGCCAAAGGGAGAAAAGTAGAACTTGAAGAAGTTCAAGAACTACAAAGAGATACAACTGATGTAGAGATGGAAACTAAGCAGACACCACATCATGTGGTTGATTGAGGACTTGCTTAAGAGAGACAATCTCTGTATAGGTCAGCTAGGGCACATCGTCAGCCACAGAGATATGGGTTTTTGATATCTCACAATGGTAATGTGTTGCTCCTAGATCAAGATAATCCAACTAAATACCAAGAAGCCTCAATAGGACTAGACTCTAAGAAATAGCTTGATGCCATGAGATCCAAAATGGAATCCAAGTATATAAACCAGGTTTAGACTTTGGTTGATCCACCTGAAAGGATAAAGCCTATCGGGTGCAAGTTGGTTTTCAAGAAGAAAACGGGCATGGATGGCAAAATTCATATATATATATATAAGGGGCGATTAATCTCTAAGGGTTTCAAACAAGTTCATGGTATTGATAATGATGATACATTTTCACTTGTAGCTATGATTAAATCCATCAGGATCTTACTTTCTACATCAACATATCATGATTATAAAATCTGGCAAATGGATGTCAAGACTGGTTTTCTGAATGGAAAGCTGCTCAAGGATGTGTATATGACACAACCAGATGGTTTTGTAGATCCAGATAATGCTGGAAATTTGTGCAAGCTACAACGATCCATTTATGGATTAAAGCAAGCATCTAGTACTTGGAATATTCGTTTTGATGAAGCAATCAAGGAATTTGGCTTCATTTAAAATGAAAAAGAACCTTCTGTGAACAAGAAGTTCAATGGGAGTATGATGGTATTCTTGGTATTGTATGTGGATGACATGCTTCTTATTGGAAATAACATCCCCACTTTAAAATCATTAAAGACTTGTCTAGGGTGTTGTTTTTCCATGAAAGACATGGGCGAAGCAAATTTTATACTGGTATAAGGATATATAGAGATAGATCAAGAAAGTTGATTGGCCCAAGTTAGAATACATACATAGACAAGGTGCTAAAGAGCTTTAGCATGCAAGAATCTAAGAAAGGATTCTTGCCTATGACACATGGCATAAATCTTTCAAAAGGACAATGTCCCACAATAGAGGAAGAGAGACAATGCATGAGTAAGATTACATATGCGTCTGCCATTAGATCTATCATATATGCTCTATTATGTACACATCCTGATGTTTCATATGCTTTGAGCATGACAAGAAGATACCAAGGTGATCCAGAGGAACTCCAATGGATTGTTGTTAAGAATATCCTTACATACTTGTGAAATACTAAGGATACATTCCTATTCTTTGGAGGTGATGAAGAGCTCATTGTAACATGTTACACTGATTCTAGTTTTCAAACAGATAAAGATGATTTTCGATCACGATCAGGTTTTGTGTTTTATCTTAATGGTGGGGCTATATGCTGGAAAAGTTCAAAGCAAGTAACAGTAGTTGATTCTACTGAAGTTGAGTATATTGCTGCTTTTGAAGCAGCAAAAGAGGCAGTTTAGATAAAGAAGTTCATCACTAAACTTGGGGTGCTTCCAAATATCATTGATCCTGTAGAGCTTTATTGTGACAACAATAGAGCTATTGCATAGGCTAAGGAACCAAGATATCACCAGCTATCCTAACACATACTTCGGCAATACCACCTCATTCGAGATATTATCGAGAGAGCAGATGTTAAGATGTGTAAAGTACTAACAGATGAAAATGTCATTGATCCTTTGACGAAACCTTTGATGCAACAAAGACATGACAGTCACAGTAGATCAATAGGCATTAGATTCATGAATGATTGGTCTTAGTGCAAGTGGGAGATTGTTGGATATGCCCTAAGACCATTCGATGATTTACTTAGTTGGCATAACTTTGTATCATGATTATATTTATATCATTATATAATCTGCTTTAATATATGCTTTTTATATAGTAAATTATGTAATGTTCTTAGAATAGTTTATTTCTATTCTTCAAACGTCCCTAGTCAAGTGTTATTGAGATTAGGATATCAATAACATGCTGAGACTAGTATAAGATGGTTGATGACTAGTGTCATGGATATGAGATATCAAATCATCCCATAAGTACACATAAAGTATGGTGTATTGGATTGACATAGATCGTTCTATGAGTGTCATGACTGATTTCATTGTGATAATTATGTTTTGTCTTTTTTCTTGAGATCAAGATTATTACATAAAGATTGCACACTTTGGTATTGTCAAATGTCACTCTTAAGTGAGTGGACAAGAAAGCCATGTATTAAGTGTGTCATGATTTTTGTGGTGGAATGTTGAATGATCAAGATAGGATTTGTTCCTTTTATATAACAAGAGAGATGTCTACCAATTTTGGTAGAGTGAGACTATGAAAAACATAACCATGCTCGAATCTGTAGATATGGGGTATTTATCTTATTCGATTTAGTTAGTCTACTCCATGAAGAGAATTGAGACATTGAACTTTACGAGTATGACGTGTTTTCTGACTCGTGTTCAATTATGACTTCCTCGACAAAGAGATCAGGACATGTGCTTATTACAGAAGGTTTTGTCTTGTCAACAACATTCTCTTGAAGTGGTTTAAATTTATGTGTTGCTAGACACCTCTCATTGTACATGACATTAAATGTAGTTAATGTCAAAGACCAATTTTAGGAGAGCCTATTGGGTCACACATTCAGAACGTATAGCTTACGGGCCAATATCACATTTGGGGACCTAAACATATTTAGTTGAACTTGTTTATGCTAATTTACAAATAGTTATAAGACCCAAAACATAATTTAGAGTTAATTATATATGAAATCATAATTTTCCAGGTTCATTGAATATAGATAAATTTGATTTTTCTGGTATCTCTCTAATGAGCTGCTCGTTTCAATTCGAAGAGAATTCAAACGGAATTGATTTTATCTAGCAGACTTCTTATCACGAAGTCTTCCGGGACTATTTTATATTTTCTTTGTACAAAGTCTTTTTTTTTCTTATCAGAGAGTCTGAGAAAATCTATACAACATTTGAGAAAGAAAAGAAAACCAAGAGAGAAAATAGTCAAGATTGAATCTAACAATTCAATCACAACAAGTCCCTTAACCTTGTTCGTGTGAAGATTAAAGGACCACTGTTTGTTTCAGCGGATAGACGCAACAATCTGAGACTCATTCTGGTGATCACAGATATTCAAAATTACACAGTCATAAAAAAAAGGTAATACTTGTACCCTCTCTAGGCTCCCTCTGATCGATACCTAAAGGATGTCTGTTTGTGGCCTCCCTTCACGCCTTACACCCATCACAACAAACCACATACCAATTCTTCTTAAGAGTAGCCATCCGATCTCGATGCCTTGTTCTCATCAATCTCCCATAAGGTAGCCTTAATATTATTATCACATACCTCTGCACAAAGTATAGAAGCTTGCTCGGAAGTGACCAAGTTGCCTGCTTTGAACACCTCCCTATTAAGCATATTGACTTCCCTCTCAATTCCCAATCGATAATCCAATTCCTCATAACTCTGTGTAATTGAGTTATCAAACCTCTTAATAGCCACAATGTGATTCCGTTTCTTGTTTCTTCTAACTAAGTCATGGAAAAACGTAGTGCCTTTGTCTACCAAATTATTATAGGAACACTTTGAGTTTTTGTGAGTAGAAGGATCTCTTGGTAATAGCTCGCTTTGAAGCCCTTTCCTGCAACTCCGACACCTTGTCTCTAAGCTCAATATCACCATGATTGTCATGTAGCAAAGAAATGGCACCCTTGACCTCCTCCTCCAACCTCTCAATAGTAGTAAAAATATGAGAGAAGTGTAGCAAATTAAGGTTCTTGAGAGGGGTCTTGAATGTGTTGAGCTTCCTACAAAGTCTATATTGATCCATGTCACTCCAAGACCCTCTCCAAACTCCATAGACCACTTCTAAGAAACCCTCATGAGTAGTCCACATGTTGGAAGAACTTGAAGTGTCAGCTAACACAAGAAGAATAATTTTCAATAGTGACCACACGTGGAGAGTGATCAGAGTGATAGCTCATAAGGAGAAAATTTGCCAAACCAAAGTCTCCAGCAGCAAGGCTGCCCAAGCAAGATTAGACAACTCCAGATCAAGCTTAGTCCACACTCGGTGATTAGTCCAAGTGTAGTAGTTGCAAATAGAAGGAACATCTTCAAGCCCATTATTCAAGCAATAATTAGTGAAATCTCTGATGTCATAAGGCATAATTCCACTCTATTAGCCCTATCCTCCATCTTGAGAATGTTATTCTCCCCACACAAGCCAAGGAAGAGAAGAAATATCCTAAGAATCCAAGAAATCCCATAATGCACATCTAGTAGAGATAGAAAAAAGACCATAAACAAAAATAACATGAAAGGTTATAGATGTCCTTGCATGTCACCCTTGTATGAATGCACTATTGATATGTCTCAATGATCTCCACCATCGTAGTAGCCTCTGTAAACAAGATAAGAATGTAGGGAGTTGGATCCCGAATAAATGAGGAAATGAGATTCGAAGTCCCGGGATTTTAAAAAAAATTCTCACACAATCAAGTTGAGAATGAAACATAACTTCTCTTTGCGGAATGATGCTGGAGATCTTGTAATGTGGAATTGATCTGGATGTCTTGATCTACTCAATTTAAGGTCTAATCTATTCCTTATCTATCTGGGGAAACAGAAAATGAAATAGAAGATGGAGAGGTTGGAGTGGAGGATTAAACAGATAATCTGTAATTTCTCTGCTTTGTTCCTTGGCTTAACATTAATTTGATGATTGTTAATAGGATATATAAATAATCCTATTACAATAACAAAAATAGAATAAGACTTATCTATAGGCCAAGGGCCCAACAGCGCATCTATCCTTTTAATTTAATTAAACGTCTAATAATTATTCATTGGATCATGAACAAAATATAATTATTCTGGTAATTAATTAAAGTCAAATATTTATTTTTATTCTTAACCTATGAATAATTAATCTCATGAACCTAAGTTCAAATTAATTATAAGACTATTAAAAATAAATAGTCACTCCATTATTTTATTCGAGCCTAATAATAATTAATCTTATAGACCTAAATCCAAATTAATTATAAGACTAAATAAAATAACAAATTAATTTTATTCGATCCCAAATAATTAATTCTATGGATTAATTAAAATAATTAATTAATTAATAATGTTATCTGAAAAATTAAATTAATTCCTTTTCCAATCTCCTATTTAAGAATGATATAAAATCATTAATACATAATAGAGCTAGATCAAAGAATTTATAAAACGCAATGTTCATGCCTCTATAAAATGATCAAAATACCCTTACAACATGGTAGCAATATACTTAGTCATTCTAAACACTTTCTATTATTACCATAATAAGATGGTGTACTTCATTACACATTGGTGTAGAAACAAAAGTGTTATTGAGATAAATCTTAACCCTTAATCTTTAACATATAAATGTATTGACACATTTGCCAGATAAATCTCAACCCTTAATCTTTGACGTATAAGTGTATTGACTCATTTACCCTTATATGTAAAACTCACTATTAAGCCTCTTGCATACTATCACCATACTTATTACAATCTAATGTCCTTGGGTATCTATTTCTTTTATCATTGAATCACAATGAATACTCACTAGAAGAATATTCAGTAGAATAACAATTGTACTACCTAGGCCTCGAGTTCAGTAATCCAACAAAAAACAAGACACAAATGAGCGATTAACCCATCTCATAAATAAAATGACACAGAGACCCGATTATATATGTCTGTTTTAACTAATTAACTCCAAGTAAATAATATACAAGACTATTGAACTCTATGTGATCACACCCATACCATATCAAAGCACATGGAATTAGCTTCGCCAGACCATCAACCTATACTCATGTCATGGGAACGTGTCCACTATGTAGCATCAGTGATATTAGTTCTCTCTTCTTTGATAGTACGTTTAGAGAATAATCACTAAATGGTCTTGTTCCACAGATATAAAATGTGCTAACACATATTATCCTCGAACACTACCTAATAACTAAAGGTAAGTCACCCTACTTAAAGAAGACTAATGCATTATGACCTTTGTTAAATGGAAAGCCCAATTCCGTCACAAGGCCAAGAACTAATTCCTTATGATTTAAACTTCCAGTGATCCGTACCTTACTATGTTGAACCTCCCAATACAAAGATCATCTATTTAAATCAAGTTATACCTTATTGCATGTTATACTGATATATATACAAGTATCTTTAAAGATTATAGTCTTTCACACATTATCTCAAAATATAATAGTCTTTTTGGGAATAAATCCCTACAGACTCTAACTTGCACAAATAAGACTATCCAGTCATCTTATACCTCTTACAGTTATTTGAATGTTTTCAAAAACATTCAACTGTCCTAGAGTTTCCATGAAACGATCAACTCAATAATATAATTAAAAGATACTAAATATCTCACTCAAATAAAACTATCTGTTAATTTCATATTTGTTATAGCTACCTGAATGCTTACAAAAACATTCAATTGTCTAGAGAAACCATGAGTAGCTATACCAGAATTATTGTTCAGAGATACTAAGAAACTCTTTTGTGCATAACCTTTTGAAATATCTTGGATCACAGTGCAAGGTAAATATCTAGCCAATTCTTTCTCATCTGGTTATCTAAATGTTGTCAAACACTCAACTGTTCAGAGATCATAAGAAAAGTTCAACTAGAACTAATACCAAAAAACACATAGTATCTCTATTGTGCATTCATTCTTGCTTATTTAGAATCCTCAGTTAGCCATATCATTTGTAACCATAGGTGATCATGTACTAAGGATTTTTCAAAATGATTTTGTGAAGAACTACTGAAGAAAAATTCCTCTACAATCACTTCCGTTGCTGCTACTCTGATATGTAACAAGTGGAACTACTATTTGTAATTGCATATTCCAAATAGGATAGCACAAATAAATAAAGGATTTAATGTCTACTCTTATCTCTCCGGAAACTTACAAATATTATGAAACTGACAAACAAATGATTATATATATAATCTCTGGTACATGCAAAGCACCTGATTATATATATCCAATCAATTGTTTAAATGGCCTCCTCAAGAGTCTGAAGAATATTAGTCCTTTGTAGAACATGATATGTGAATATATCAAATTGCATAGCAATCAAAACATAAGTCATATAATTCTTTTTCTTTTTTATCTTGTGTAATGAAACACTAAAGGAAATATCACAATCTAAACATTTGAACTTAACAAAGGTTCTTTGAATTGATCATGTTTTACTTATATACCAATCTTTCATGAATATGTGATATCTAATAAATGTAATACTCTTTCATATGTCTTATTCTCTCAGAGTTCATCTACGTTTAGATATCTATATGACTTCTACAGTCTCATAATAAATGTATGCTTTCTTGAGAGCTGATGTTAACTTTAGTCTACTGAAAGACTAAAAGTTTTACAAGATATGTATTATTGATCTTTTCGGTAATCATACTGAATCTACTTATATCCATAAAATTGATACTAGATCTAATTAAGTCCTAAAACTAGATATATTGATTACCAAAAATCAACATCTTGTAAATAGCATCCAATTCTGAATAATTCTATTTTGCTATCAAAAGACGTACTCGAATTAATTATCGCAAAAGACTTAGTCAAATTAATTATCAAAACTCAGGAAAGTTCCCACTACAATAAGGATCCTTAGAATTTTAGAGATTAAATTGTTTATAGGGATTCTTGGGAACAATTCTTATCTCTTAATTTTACTTTATTATAACATAGTACATTTATTCTTGTATGTACCTTTCAAGTATCTAACATAGATGTCCACAAACATCATATGTTCTTGAAGTAAATACAAATAAAGTTTTTTCCCACTATTTTTTATACTTTTATGTACTATGGACACTTTATAAAATTGTTCAATGTAGTCTTTAGATCTCAATGTTAAATTAATACAAAACTAGAACTTCCTTTATCTTGAGAAGTTTCATCAAGCCTAAACTCGATGATACAACCGAAAGGTTTTTCCTTACAATTAATTCAAAATAGCTAAATACTAAAATTATTACAAATTTTATATCTTAAAGTGTATCCCCAAAAGTAAACATATGATGAAATGTATACAAAAAATTATATGTATGACCAAAACACTTTCTATATATGTCATCCCTTTTGAATATGGCATACAAGAATAGTCATAAGGACCATATTTACGAAAACAATTCCTAATAACTCATTAAGTTTATCTTAAGAAAAAAGACTTCTAAAACCTAATGATATATAGTAATAATTATATATATAGATTTCTTGTTATCTTGATTGCAAACATTTGACTAATGACCTTTCAATCAATCCAAGTCAAATTGTCATCATAGTATTTTCTTTCCAAACTAATGGGCTTGTAAGCTCATATTGGAGAAGATTTTGATCATAATCAAACCCAGAAGAGGAATCATAATATAATTTAGGTCATTAATTCTTGTGTATAAAACCAGTGCTTTAAACTTGATAATAAGAAAACACCAACAATTATCTGTACTCTCAGAACAAGACTTCTTTTTCATAACTACTGATATGAAATATCAAAAAATGAAAAAGAATAAATAAAATCAGAATGTGAATTCTATTACAATTCTAAATATATAAAAATGTTTTAATAATATCTAAATCATAAAGAAAATAAGAACTCCCACTGCAATATTCAATGGTAATCTTTAAGAAGGTTTTCTCATCTTTTCTAGCCCTTATTTGTCGTAAAATTCTACAATGAATTATAGACAAAAATTAATGATTCTTCGATCAATTATCCATAAGGAACAAATTCCATAATTAATTAGAACTTAAAGTTGAGAAAATATCTTTATATATGAATTTCCTCTGAGGACAGTCTTTCTACTATTGTAAGATTCGTCCACAAGAAAAACTTCCTTTAGACTTGCAATCACTATATATATATATGAATTGTTTAAGATTCTTGAGATGATTTCCATTGCTTATCTATAGAACTTATTCTCCCTCCTTCATTCTCCTTCCTCTAACGTACGCTGGTCGGCACCACCACCTATCCTCAGAATTGCCTTTTAATTTGTTTGTTAATTTATAGGTGCTGATGAACAATCATTCTATAAGGACATTCCAAGGGTGAGGAGAGAAAGCCACAACCCATTAACTCAAATAAGTAATAGAAGCCATTGGTTATACGCATTGTTGATGTTTCACTTTCTCTAACCCCACAATGTTGACATCTCCTTGAACTACCAAAGAGTTAAAGAAAAGTCTAAACAACATGAAACAGAATGAGTAGGATGAAGGGATACACTGGGAAATAACCCTAAAAAAGGATTCTTGAGTGTCATATTCTGGAAAAATATAGCTGACAGATGCCTAGATGGGAAACACTAGCACGAATAACTCAGGTGTAACAATAACAGAAAGATCTGCAAGCAGATCAACTTCTCCCAAAACTTTTCTCCCACATGGGCATAGGACAAGGGAACCTAGTCCCACGTTTATCCAGGGGACTCAATTGTAAAATAGACTGACAATAATACAACTCTTAAGGCTTGTGGATATTCTCTATGGACTTGAACAAGAAACATCGATTCTTCTTTTCCAAAGAAAAATAGTAGGAAAGCAATCCATCACAAGATCATTTATGATACAAGATTGCTTGTGCATAAATAATAAGAAAGAGAACAACTCCACCCACATTCTGAAAATTAACACGTTCAGTGTTGCAGGACAATTGTATAATAAACTCCATACTTACACAAGTTCTCCGGTGGGAGTTTTGTCACCTGCCCAGATATCAGACTTTTTGTAAGAATCCTTCTAAGAAGCAAATTGGCCATTTTTTCGATTCATCTTGATTATAAGCACACGGGAAAAACAAGATTAACAATATAAGTCTTAGAACATGTACACATGCAAGAAATTAATATTTATTAAAGGGCTAATGGTGTTATATAAACAGTAAACAGAAAATGTGCACCTAGGCATGGAATCATTGTGAATGATAAATAATGATTTAACAACCATAATGAGGATACAACACACTACTATCTTAAGCATTACAAAGGATATGCAGTCATAGAGTCGAAAACTATAGCAGAACACAATTACATAAAAAGATTGAAAATTAAAGATTTCATATAGATTGTTACTCACTGATAATGTTAATCACTGAAAACTAATATTTATGTCAATTTTAATGCATAATATCATAGTGCATTGTTTTATAATCTGCTCCTTGTTTAATCGGTTCACAATAGCCTTCCCAGTGAGACATGGTGAAAATCATCGCAGCACACTGACCATATAAGAGCTACATATATGTTGTATGCAAATGCAGGTAAAGTGTGTTGAGAGCCACGAATCAATGATATTCCTTTTATACTCCCTAGTTTTTAATATAATCATGTCAATTCATTAGTAAATTTTTTAACTAATTTAATAAATGAAACATTAAATTCCAGACAGTCTAAAATAGAAATACAAGCATCTAATAATTTACAGAGGGACTAAAGATATTATATTAAGCACTGAAAGTGAAATCTCACATAAATCTCAAAAGCTTATCCAACAGTTTTATTACTATAAAAAAACCCAAGAATCCACAAAGGTAAAATGATTTTGAGACTTGAGCACATTCATCTTACAAAACAACAAGCAACTTAAACACATGAAAAAACAGTGCTACAGTTTTAACAACCTGAAAACTAGTATGAATTTCTTGGTCCATGCCAGCAACATGACTTTTTGTAGCAGAATAATACAGATGGTAAACTTGAAAGAATATAAATCAACATAATTTACTTAGGCAGAAAACCCAGAATGTGAACTTACATCGAGGAGATCAAGACCACTTACATCAAGATTAGGCACCACTGTAACCAAACCTTCAAGATAGAAGCAATAGTTAAGTTCTCTAGAGGGTACTAAAGCTATCAAATTCAGATAAGGGGACAAAAAGAATGGGATGAAGTTTCAAAAATTAGATTGATGAAGACAAATGCATCGTTTAATCACCTTTGGAGGGAATTTTGGAAATGCAGATTTAAAGTCAAGCAGGGAGGTCACTCCAGGCCATGTATCTTCATTTGGATTACCCATCACACAGAAAAGGATGGTTATCAATAAAGCTCTCCAAAAGTATTAGAGCCAACTACTAAAAAGGATTAAAAGATATTCACTACATGTCATAATGTATGAAAAGTGTGGAATCGTACAGTTGATTTCAACATACAATTCAAATTAAGATGAAATTTATATCAAACACCTGAAATTTATAAACTAGTGAATTTAAAAATGTCCAGAGCAAAGAAAGTAGTCTTAACACACAAGCAGTGGCTTTTATCAAACTAATGGCAAAAAACTAAATATTGAAATTGAATGC
>JAWZTD010100724.1:2540-49322 GCA_035221335.1 Echites panduratus | reverse complement strand
GCCATTATTATTTAAATTGAAATTAAAAAACTCTAGCTCCAATTTCCCCAATTCATGTTCAAAAGTTTGCAATAGCTGCCTTGAAACCACTAGCGATACCTCATCAAATAACATTGCAAACGACATTAGAGTAAAATCAAACCCTAAAATTGTAAACAGATAAGGAAAATGATTCAAAAGACAAGCCAGGAACAGGTTCAATAATTGTGATTGATGAATCTCTTTGCCTGTAAGATGTTGTTAGAGGCTAGAATGGTGGTAGGATCTTCTCTGTATCCCCATATCATGACCGGAAATACAACCTTCATATACACCACAAAGAATACCATCTCCGGCAGCTCCTACGGCCATGACTGCAGACAGATTCTCTCTCACCTATATTGAAAATGATGAGAGTGTGCCAAAATCGGCTCAACAAGAGGAGGCAGAAGAAGGTGGAAGAAGCCATAGGAAATGGCAGATTAAGCTGATGCATTGAGAGGATGATTTGCGAAAGGGATGAATATAGGTTTAAGTCGAGAGCAAATACCTAAGGAGTTTCTCTTTGCAAAGGAATATCATAGGATTTTTTTCTTTTTCAACAAAACCAAAATAAGGGATGCATTGCTCAAGTCAATTGTACTGAAGTCTTTTAGGGCAATTACTGACAATTGGCATTAAAATATCAAATTTAATGGAAATTTATTAAAAGCCATTATAAGAAAACTTAAAATTTAAAATAGGAGCAATTATATAATTGCAAATTTGCAATTAAATAATGGCCATTAAATTTAATATTTGGTTTCTTGGATAACTATGCGATCCCTCTTTCTCTAACAATTTTTATGTGGAAATTGGTTCAGAAGAAGAATGTGGACTGATCTGTCTCTAGATGTCATTGTGAAGGGAATGTAGAAGTTTTTGATCATTTGTTTGGTAGTTGTCTTATTGCTTTATAGGTTTGGTAATGGACTGGACTATTTTTTGGTATTCGGTTCGTAGGTTTTTTGTCCTTAAACTACGATCTACAGCAATGGCAATAGCAAGTTGAAGTATTCAGAATTCTGGTAGACATCATTCCTAACTTGATTTTCAGAAATGTGGAAGGCAAGCTATAGGTCTTATTATGATGGAGCAAAGAGTACTTCAAGGGTTTTATCTCACTGGTGGAGCGGATAAACCATGACTTTTAGGTTGCATACAAAATTCCTAAACTTGGGAAAATATTGGAGTTTCAGAATTCGAGATCAAGCAAACGGATAATGCAGGTTATTTGGAGGCTCTAAGGCTTAGATTCAGAACTGATTTTAAATGTTGATAGGGCTTTGAAGGGAATCAAGGTATAGCAGGCTTAGGAGTAATTGTGACCAATAGGGATGGTCAATTTAAAGGGGCTTTCACACATTTCCTGGGGCATGCAACAAACTTTGAAGCTAAACTAGATGGTCTAATTGATGGATTACTTTTTTGTTTTGATAGAGATTGGCTTCAAGTGGAAATTCTACTAGATTCTCGAATAGTGGTGGATATATTTAATGTTTCTTATCGATGGAGATTGCATATTAATCGTATTCGTCATTATTGGCTCAGGGCAATTTTCAGTTAACACATATTTTTAGAGAGGTAAATACTGTAGCTGATAGATTAGAGAATTTGTTTTTTTGCACTTAAACTAATACTACTTTCCTAGCCTTTAACTTGTTCCCTCATCATATTAGAGGACTATGTAATATTGATAGGTTACAAGTTCCATATTTAAGACTGTCATGATGCATTGAATGGCAATGGATTTGTTTCCACCTTATTAAAGAGTAAGGCTTTATGTCCCTTCTATCACAATTTTCAATAATAAACAGGCAGGAGTCTACACCAAACCCCCCCACCACCTCAAGGAGGTTTAAAATGAAAAAAAAATTGACTATTGTGGCAGAGTAGATTGAATGAGGCAGACTAGTAGTAGGTGGACGTAAAATTAGTGTTGTAAACTATTAAAATACTAAACAATTTAATGGTTTATAACTTGAACAATTAAACTTCTAAGAAAGAAATAACAACTACATGCACCCCAATATGTGACCTAATAGTTGAGAGGTAAAGCTTGTATAACACAAATCATAAGCTTTTGTTCTTTCAATTTTATTGTCCAATTAATATTTACTTTTATTTAATATTGTAAATAAAAAGAAAAACAAATGAAGTTTGAAAGGTATTTTAGATCGTTATATCTTAGTATTCTTGTGGAGTTAATATTAATTCGATAATTCTAACTTTAATATTCTCACAAAGTATATTCAAACTTTCATAAGTCATGAGTGACTTCTAGTAACATATCATAACCATCCAGTAAATTGTAAAGGATTAATTCTTTATCATTAGAACCACATTATACTTAACGTGCATTTTTTCTCTCTATTTATATTTTTATTAAGTAATCTCTATTATTTAATCATACATCTAATTCTATTTAATTAGTTGAGTATTTGAGAGACATTTTCTTTATATTTGTCTTACCCAAAAACTTTCTAGTCAAGATAAATAGAATATATGTTAAATATTATATTTCACTTTTTTAATTATAAAGTAATGGATCCCGTCACTTACTAATACTTAACTTTATAATTAAATATTATGCATTACATATGACCTTGACATTGAACGAAATAAGTGAATATAATAAAAGTAAATTTCAAATGCTCAAATATAAGTCTCACGTACAGTATTTCTGATTTAGGAAATATATACAATTACAATCAATTAACAAATGACATTATATCATTAATTAATATGTCACATGTTCAAATCATTTGTCTCCACCAATATTTCTTATGTTTATTCTTAAATGGAATGTGATTCTCCATTTTATAATCTATTAGTATCACCATACTAATCATTGAAAATAAAGATAAGATAATCTTAACGAATTATTCTTGCCCAAAGAATAATTAAACTATTGGTAACACTTATTTAAATTATTCACACAAAGAAATAATATCACATTCATTCTTACTCATAAGAATAATATCTCTCAATAAAAAATTAAGGACATAGAAAGACAATAAATAAATAAAACACTTTAATTATTAACAAGATAATTATATGCTTTAGGGCATACTAATACAACAAATTACACAAGGTTAGAACAGAGCATACAATATTCGAGAAACAACCTATATGGCTCTCAAACATATTATTGGAAGTCATACAAGGTTAGAACAACTCATACAATGGCCATGAAACAACCCATATGGCTTTAGAATTCTAACATAAAACAACAATAGAATATTATAACAAACGAAACAATCCCTTAGGATGTATTGGCATATCAACTTAGTGTATCACATCCTTTGCATTGTAACTGAACAAAAAGGATTAAAAAAACCTTATCCAATCAGCATAAAAAAGAAGGCAAGAAGGATAAAAAAATTAGGGATTCACCTAATCATATGCATACAACTTAACATATATCTACTTATAGGTTGTTGTCATGCCTATCACTATTTGTATCTGGTTGGACATCGTCTTGTTCGTCGCTATGTGACCTACTTATTTTGCATATTAAGCAACTCTTCTAAGCCTGGTGCGCTTTCGAGATGTCAGTAGTGTTGGTTAAGGGTTGACAATCTTTGCAATATTCCTTCCTTTTGGCTATAATCTAAAATGTCTTGGGCATGTCTATCAAAACAACCCATAATACAAATATAAACAATCCTTATACTTTCAAAACAACCCATAATATGAAAACAATAAATAATCCAAACAAGTTCATTCCACATGTGAACATTTCATACAATGAGCATAAATAGTCCATATAAATCTTCCAAACTCACATACTACAAAAACTATAAACAACCCATGCAAGTTTATTTCACACCTAAACAACCCATACAATGAATATAAACAGTCCATATGCATCATCTACACTCACATAACCTTGGTTGTCAGCTCAACATTCATGGATTTCATGAATCACCAGAACAAACTATAAACAACCCATAAAAGTTCATTCCACAAACAAACAACCCATTATTATGAACAAACTTTTTTGGGAAAAATATACCCACAAAAATAGTGAAAATTGATAAACAGAGCAACAAAAATAAGTAACTTATCCCAAAACACAAGTATTAAAGATTCCCATTAATTTTTCCTTAATGAACAAACTTTTTTCACTTAACACTTTCTCTCTCTAAACTTTTTTCTCTCAACATCTCACTAAAGGAAAGCAACAGTAGAGACCTTTTTCTGTAGGCTTTTGGTGGCTTTCCAGCAAAACACCACTGAAACAAGAATTTCTATGATGCTTTGAACTCTTGAACAACAGCAACTACCAACAAATTTTCTTTCAACTGTTGTGCCACAGTCGGTGGAACCATCTACGCCGGCTGACACCAATCCATGGGGAAGAAATCATTTTATTTCCTCTTTGCTCAGCAATCCACACCTTATATACACTCCTTTCTCATCAAAACATCTTAGATATACAAAGGTGAACCTGCATTATTCTTTCATTGGAAATATCAGCATTGTAGTTGCCATTTAAGCACTTATTGGTGTTAAAATTTTCCCATAGAAAACCTTCAATGGAGATTATCAGGAAATCTTTTCAAACCATTGGTCTTGGATTACTAGATGCTAGACATATTCTTATCCGAGTAACTTTGGAAGAAGACTACTGTCAGTTATGGATGAATTGAATTTGGTCACTGAACGGAACTTAAGTGCGAATTCTCAAATGGACTCCAAACTTCCATGTATATGAGGAACCCTCAGTTGTTCCAGCATGGATTTCCTTCCCTGATCTTCCAATACATTCAGTCAGGAAGGAAATCCTTTTCTCCTTTGCCTCAGTTATTGGTCGCAACGAATTTCTCCAAACCAAGTGTGGCTCAAATTTGCATCGAATTAGACTTAGTAAAGGATCTAATCTCTCGTATATGGATCAATCAAGAAGATACTGGCTTCTGGCAATCCGTTCACCTTACTATTATCACTACCTCAAGATTAGACATCATTAATCAGATTGTAGAATAAAGATCTGCATTGAATGGGAAACAACCAATCAAGGAACAACCGTCTAAGAGAATCAATCTGCCTATGAAGGAATTTAATTTCTGGAAACAAAAGGAGACACAAGTTCCTGATCAGATTGTGACAGAGAATCATCACAATACCTGAATGCTAAATGATTTGCAAGGAATTAGTCCTATCGCAATTAAATCACATTTGGTGATTACAGCTATGAGTGTTGATATATTTGAAGTAGAATTACTCTCTATTCCGATGTAAAAAAAAAAAATGTTCAACTTTAAGAGGATACTAGCATTTCCACGGCTAAGGAGAATTTAGATATGGATAATTACATACAAGAGGTCAGTGCTAAGGCCAAATCTTGAAAATCTGTGATATATTTTCATTCTTTCAAACAAAATCTTGAAATTCTTTATCTTCAAACTGTTTTCCATTGTATGTGATTAAAACTTGAGGTATGCCAAATCTTGTGATTACATCTTTCCAGAACAATTCTTTGACTTTTAGGGCTGTAATAGTTTCTAGTGATTTTGCTTTAATCAATTTGGTACAATAATCAATAGCAACTATTAACAACTGTCTTCCTCCAGAAGTCTTCAGGAAAGGTCCTAAAGAATAATACTTGTTTAAATTTTAGTAATTTAAATTATAATTATCAAATTTGGTAAATATTTTACCCAAAATATCCATGCCCCATTGCTAAAATAGAATTGGATTACTAAGGGATCAAAGTTCTGCTTGTGGTAAATGATGAACATTATCATGAATCTGACACTTTTTGCAAGATCCGACAAGTGTCACAGAATCTTCCTCAATGAAAGGCCAAAAATATCCTATTCTTTTTACCTTTTCAAAGCAAAATAAAATAATTAACAAGAATTTGAATAATAATTATAATTTTTATAAAATTATAGTTTATGATTTAGCTTTCTGGTAAGAGATTGGGAACCAATATGTGATCCATATATGCCTTCATGTACTTCTTCCAAAATGTAGTTACCTTTTTCATTAGTAACACATTTGAGTAAAAGTCATGAATAAGCTCTTCTATATAATTGATCATTCATGATAACATATCTTGAAGGTGTTGTCTTAACCTTTCTAGCTTCCTCAAAGGCTTCGGGCAAAATTCCTTCAAACGGAAATAAAAATTTAAGTATATTTTTTGTTTTGAACAAGATCTTGAAAATTATATATATTATATAACTTCATAAATATATTTCAATACAGGTGTCATCCATGAATCGAGAATGTTGAATGGCAATGCATCAATCGCAAGGACTGATTTTCCCTTTAATAGTTTAGTCCATGTTCCATCAATAATTGCTCCTTTCTTTATTTTGGATAAAAAATCAGCTTCCACATTATCCTTTCAGGGTATATGTTCTACTTTTAATTGTTTGAATTTGGTAACTAGTTTATTAGCTTCTGCTAAATACTTAGCCATGTTTTCTTGTCTTGCTTCATATTCACCATTAATATGTCCATATAACAATTGAGAATCTATTCAGGCAAGAAGATTTGATATGTGAAGGCTTTCAACAACCTTAGTCATGCCAAGAAAGCTTCATACTCAAATTCATTATTACTGATTTGTAATTCATACTTCAAAGCATATGCAAGTCTGGTCCCTTCTGGACTTATCAATACAAATCTTGCTAATTCAGCGAGCCATCAGTATATAAGGTCCAATAATCCTTCATTGATTCAAACTCATCAGTTAGTTTATAATGAATGATTTGGGGAACAGTGCATTCCAACACAAAATAAAAAAAAAAATTTAAAAAAAAAACTTGACCTTTTATTGCCTTTCTAGGCATATAAATGAAATGAAACTCTGAAAGCTCAATTGCCCATTTCATCAATTGTCCAGCTATATCGGGTTTATGTAAAATTTGCCTAATATGAGCATTAGTCAACAAATTAACAGTATAAGCTGGAAAATATGGCTTTAATTTTCTAGTGGAAATTATTAGAGCGAAAACATGTTTTTCTAAAGTAGAATAGTTAATCTTTGGTCCTTGTCACACATGGCTAATGTATAAATTGGTTTTAACCCCGAACCACAAGAAGCACAGAGCATTGAACTCAATGTCATTGGTGAAATTGACATATATAATGGTTCACGAGTCTTAGCTGATACCAAAATAGTTTTTTAATTTTGTCGAATGCAGCATCACAGTCATGATTCCAGTCAAACTTCGTAGGATTGTGAATTAACTTGTAAAAGGGAAGGCATTTTCCCCAGCTTTAGAAAGAAGTCTGTTCAAAGCAGCTATTCTACCCGTCAGTCTTTGAGCTTCTTTGACTGTTTTTGGTGGCTGCATGTCCATTAAGGCCTGAATCTTTTTTGAATTAACCTCAATTCCCCTTCGGGACACCATAAATCCATGAAACTCGCCTACCTAAACACCAAATGAACATTTCTTTGAATTTAGCTTTAACCCATACTGCATCATTGTTTTGAATGATTCTTCTATATCAGCAAAAATGTCTTCATAAGTTTTGGACTTAATCAAAATGCCATCCACGTATGCTTCCACATTTCTACCCAGTTGCTCAAAAATATTTTGTTCAGCATTTCTTGAAAATCTGCTCCAGCATTTTTTAGCTTAAAAAGCATTCTTCTATAACAAAAAAAGACCATGCTTGGTGACAAAAGATGTTATTTTCCTCATAATCCAATGCCATCTGGATTTAATGATAACTCCTGTGAGCATCCAAAAAACATAAAAGATAAAATCCAGATGTAGGTATCCACCAATTGGTCAATTTTTGGCATTCGGAATGGTTTCTTGAGTATTACTTTGTTTAGAAAAATAAAATCATATACATATGCCAAGAACCATCATGCTTGGGGACCACCACTGGGTTGGATAACCATGAATTAAACTGAACATGCTTGATTATTCCAGCCTAAAGCAAATCTTTTGTTTTAGCTTTGATTACCTCCTGTTTCTCCGGTATGAAAAAACTCCCTTTTTGTACCACTCGGATAGCAGAGTCTGGCACTCCCAAAGCATATTCAATGAAGGTTCGAGGAATAGAACCTATTTCCTTTGTAGACCAAGCAAAGATATTATAATACTTGGCCAAGGATCAAGCAATTTATGTTTTTATCTTAGCAGGTAATGCTTTGCCAACTATTGCTTTCCTTTTAGGATGAGCATCTTGAATTTGGAACTCCTTTAATTCAATATCTGACTCAATTCTGTCATCATCATCTTGAACACCAAATTCGGGTATAAACAAAAAATTTTCTGCATACTAGCATTTTTCTCATGAAGAGACTCCACTCCATTTTTTGGTTTTTCTAAATCCGAAGAAGACCCCAATGAAGAAGAAAGACTAAATATTCCAGAAAATAGATTCAAGTATGCTACCCACAATATGCTAAGATTTGATTTTTTCAACTTCTTAATTCCACCCATTTAAAGAAGGAAATGATAACTTTCAAGGCTCTCATCGGCGGTGCTAGCAATGACGGCTTCTCTGGTCCTAGCTTCTCTATTTCTTACCGGGGGCCAAAGGTGCAGCGACAAAGAGATAGGGCCGGTCCCGGTGGAAACCTTGTCATGAGACATAATTCTAGTGCTCCCGTGGAAACCCGATTGGCCGGTGGTGGCAGCAACGTGGAACCAAGGAGGGCTAGCCTAAGTTCTCGACGGCGTCTGTGTGCGAGAGATAGAGAGAGAGTGGAAGAGAGACAAAAAGGGATTTTCTTCACATAATTTTGAGCCCTTTCTTCTTTGAGGAAAACGACGTCATCCGAGATGAGTAAACTTTCCATCTATTAAATTTAACAAGCGCACCTGCTACTACTGTGTGTGATTTCTCCATATATAAATGTCAAATATTTAATTTTTGGAGGCAAGAGTTTATTTTGGATTTCCATTTTTTTTTTTCCAATACTACCTTAAGTTACTCGGGAGGGGAACAAAACCTGAAGGCCGAGAGCAACAGAAACAAAAAGTTATCTCTGAGATTGAAATGCTAAAATAAAATTCATACCATCCGCATAATGACTACTGTTCTATGTTAATCTATGCAATTCATTTTTAATCTTTTGCCCAACATAATTGAGCAATCCATTAGGCAGATTTCGGAAAGGGCTCAAAAGCTAATTCACCCAAGAAATGTAAATAAATCAGATTCTTGTGCAAATTTAAAACATATGTAAGGATTATCAGTTGGGGTTACTTTGCTGCGGAAACAGTAGTCCAAAAACTTTACTAAGTCCTTGGCAGATCATCAAGGAGCTATAATTTCCTCTTACTAATACTAGGAAGGAGTAAATCTGGAAAAAAGACACCAAAATTGGCATATTTCTGCCTTCTTGTTAACAGTAGTTAGGACTTGGAAATCTTCATTTGGAATATGCTAATTGCCAAAGAAACCTGAAAAGGGATTTTACTCAATGCCCTTGAGCAAGACAAGCAAGTGAAATTGCAGCAAATAGAGTTGTTGCAGATGAGACAACGGTCCAAAAACTTTTCTTCTTTTGTGCTTCTGCAACTGAATTCTGCAGAAACTCAACTTGCATCTTCATTTCTTCCACTCTGTTCTCTTTACTCCTAAAAGCATTCTTGATTTCTTCAAGTTCTGCTACGTACTGTATTATATTTCCATTCATGTCTTTCCCATCCAGGCCACGGTTAAGGGATGCAACCTTTTCACCCTTTGAATGAACAAATTCAGCGGTGCCCTTAAGTGCTTGCAGAAGTAGTTCAGAGTTAGAATCTGCAGCTGCCACTTTATCCTGCATAACATCCACTACCTTTCGTACCTCGGAAAGGTCATTCTCAAGAGAAGCTATCTCCTTCTTCAGTATATTGCAATGGCTTTTTAACTCTTCTTTTTCACCAGTTACCTTCCTGTTTTCAGCCTTAATTTTCTCAACCAATTTAAGGGTTTCTTCAATATCCTCCTCCTTTTCAGTAATCCTCTGTTTCAGGCTTATACCATTCCGTTTCTCCACACCAGATTCCTTCCTAGCCACATCCCTCTCAACTGTAACTCGCTCAACTGAATCTCTATATTGGTTTATTTCAGCTGTCAAGTTCTTGATTTGTTCCTTCTGAACATTGGAGGACTTTTCATTCTCTGAAATAGTACTCCTCAATTCAGATACTTGCTTTTCTAATCCAACAATTTCATTTTCCTTTCTAAGCTTGTCCCCAGCAATTTGTCTTTTCTCAGCTTCAATTTGCTCCATTTTGCGCTTATCGTCACAAATCTGCTTCAATGCCTCATCCAAATCCTTCTCAAGTGAACCCTTTTCTGCAATCAAGTTTTGGAGCCTCCTCACGCTCTGATTCGTCTCCTGTACCAATTCATCAATCCTTCTTTTCATCTCCTTTTCCTTCTCGACACCCTCAGCATCATTCTTCTCTAACTCAGACACATAACTACGCAACTTTTCCTCCTCATGTCTGGAATCTGCCAGCATCTTTTTAAGTCCAGTCACTGTGTTTTCTAATTCATCTCTTTTCATGACTTCCACATTCTTCTCTTCATTGATCAACTCTTTCTCCCTAACAATCACCTCAATTTCCTTCTTCATTCCCTCGATTGCCTTTTCTGCCCCGACCAAACTATTCTCCAACAGAGTTTTGTCCTTAGTAATAGATTTAATCTCCCTTTCCCTCTCTTCTTTTTTCTCCGTCACACTTCGGTATTCATTCCTCAATATTTTAACCTCTTCTTGAAGAAAAGTCTCCCTCTTTTCTGCTTCACCCAACATCCCTGTCAACTTTTTGGCCTCTGCAATTTGAATATCAAGCTTAGCCTTGAATTCATCCCTATTACGACTAACCTCAGTGGAGAAGATCTTCGCTTTGCCAATCTCAGTCACGAGCACATTCAATCTACCATTCAACGACTCAATCTCTGTCTCCTTTTCAGCCTTCAGCTTCTCAATCTCCCTTTTCCCTCTCAATATCTCCCTCATTTCCACCTCCAAACCCTGCAATCTCATCTTAATCAACTCCTTCTCTTCCCTGAACTCATTCCTCTCCCTCTCAATCAACTCCGCCTTCTGAGCAACCTGCAAAGCAACAAAAACAACTACCACGTCCCTCTCCACCTCCAACCGGAAAGAACTTTCAGTCCACCTAGCCAACTCGGTCCGCAACACTTCCTTCTCCAAGTTGTTCCGAGTTATCTTTGATTCCAAAGACCCTTTCGATTCCAGAAGTGAGTCCACCTGCTGTCGGCGCTCAACCGTCTCCTTAAGAAGCATAGCATTGAGCGATTTCAAGCTATTTATCTTCTCTGCTGTCTCCTCCATTGCCATAGCAGTCGCAGTACCTGATGGGGCTTCCTTTTCATGGGTTTTTGTAACTTTCTCCTCTTGGTGGTGGGTCACCTTCTTCTTGGCCATGATTCACAAAACCCAGAGGATAATCAACAAGATTATGGACTTATATGAATCTCCTTTTCTTATTAAATTTTTTTTTATTGCAAGATTTTTGAGTGGTGACTGGGGATTTAGAGATCGGAAATGAAAGGTCTAGGGTTCTTTTGCGGCTAAAGGAAAATTAAATAAAAATCAAGTGTAGAGATAAGATACGGAAGGAAGGCGGAAAGAGAATCACTGGCTTGTCTTTAGGGTTGGTTTGTTGGGATTGTGGGATTTTGAATTCAAATTTTGGGAGGGCACGGTCACCGAGGAATCATTAAGATGGTAGCAGAAAATTCGAAACGGTGGTGGTCGTGTGTGAATCACGTGAATGCCGGGAGCTTTACGGCGTCGTATGTCCATGGTTTTCAAATAATCACACGCCTCGTTTAAAAAATTGTTTTAAGAATGATTTTAAAAGTTTCTAAAATGTTTTGTGGGTTAATCGTTAAAGCAAGTATTAAATTTTAGTTTACTCAAATAATGTTTAATATTTTTTATTCAATGAACTTTTGCAAGTTCTAAGTTACGGTGCTTGTAAGAAGATTGATTATTTAGGTAAGTTTATTTTGCAATATCACACGGTCGTTAAAGGAAAAAAAATCTAATAATAATAAATTTAATTAATAACAAATTTTGAAAGTTATATTTATTAAAAAAAATGATTTGATACTATTTAACATTTTTCCGTATCAAATTATAAATCGTTTTAACTTTTTATGTTTATCTTATAATATAAATAATTTTACAATTTACAATACATATTCAATTTTTTTTTCACTTTTACCATTCATTTATTTTGAAAAAATATAATTATAATTATAAATATAAGAGACAAAGATTATTTTAAATATAAAAAATATATATTTAATATTTTTAATCCATATAGAATAGAGATAAATATATTATATTATATTGTGGGATGGATATAGTATTATTTTGTTCAAAATTAAATATTTATTTTTAACTTTATATAAAAAAAAATTATAATAATGTCCTAATTATTCAGTTAATGTAATAAATTAACATTATAATCCACACTACTAATAGGAGAATCTCAAGTACCACGTGTCCAAATTAGAGAAAAAATAGCTTTTGAATAAATCAACAATTAAGGTGAGCAAACGGAACAGCCTCTGAACCCTCCTCATTGAGCCATTCCCTGTTCATCTTCTCCATAAATGAGCCGTTTCCGTCAGTTTGTATTGCTATACTGATGCTTTCTATTATTTCCTTCATTACAACTCCGCTGGCTGTTTCTGCTGGTTCTTACTTATTACACTACCTGAATGATTTAAAAAGAACTTCTGGGGTTTGGATTCTACAAGTGGCTAATGATAATTTATGAGAAAATCAAAATACTGTAAGTTGAAGATTGAAATTCTTTTTTATGTCGATTATTTTATATCCATTCTTTGTTATATACGGTGTATGTGTTGAACTAAATTGTCGTTCAACGGAGAGAGGTTTGCAGTACAGAGTTGAGGCGGATTTTGGTGCTGAATATGGTGATGGATTTGTAAATTTGTATATGGAAGAGAAACTAGAATGGTACTAGAAAATACTGGGAGATTGTTCTCAAAAGAATTCCATAATGAAGGCAAATCCATTCAATTAGATATGGTATGGTTCCAGACAAGCATTTGTGGGTTTCCTTGGTTAATTTTTATGCGAATTGTCTGGCCTTGGGCTTTGCAAGTAAAATGTTTGATGAAATGCCTGTCAATGACTTGATGTCCTTGAGTACTTTGACTTTTGATTGCTGGTTCTGTTGACAAAGAGCATGGCAGTGGATGTGTTTAGATCTACAATTTAAATACATATTTTTCATTTGATATTAAAAATATATACATTGAGTAGAGTTTATTTTTATTTAAAAATAAAAAAATTTGATTCATCGAAGGATATGTGTTTCAATTTAGGTTTTGATTAAATTTTTCATATTTAAATAAAAAATGAACTCTAATTTAAAATTACATTTTACGAAATAGAAGGATAATATCTAAATAAATGATGGATCCAACACACCCTTAGTTTCAATTATTAAAAGTTGTTGGATGGCTTTCAATCCAGAGCTTGGAAATGGAGAGCAATTTCATACAGAGGTGGTTAAAGGTGCTTTGTTTTGTTTTTTGTTTTTTTTTTTTTTTTTTAACTTCTTCTGATGTGCATTTTATGCTTATATTTCAATCTAGAGCAGGCCAGGTTATTCATTCCATGCCAATCAAGATTGGTCGTGAACTTCACTTTATAGTACTAATACCATAATGTACTCAGGCACCCAGTGATGGTTTTCTTTTTTATTTATTTATTTATTTATTAGTGTGGTTGGAAACAGAGGAAAAATAGTAAATGGGAGGAGGAGAAATCGTGAAATGTATAATTAGAAAGAAAGACATCCCAACAAAACTGGAAAATAAATTGAGTCCGAAAAAATAAAAAGGCCATTCTAGAAGTTGGGTTTATCCTCGAACGGTTACCAAAGTGCAATATTGTGGGGTAATTGTAATCCGCATTCACATCCAATTCCAAAACCCAAGCGTAGAATGTTTTTTTTTTATAAGTCATTTTATAATTTATAATGTATATTTAATTTTTTTTTTCAGATTTTACCATTCGTTTAATATTTCTCATTCCATTTATTATAAAAAAATATAATTATAATTATAAATATAAATGATAATGTATATTTTAAATATTATAAATATATATTTATTGTTTCTTAATTTATATTAAATGTCGATTAAAACCTTATATTATAGGATAGTTATAGAATAAAATTTTTAATTACATATTTTTATGATAAAAAATTATAATTGTTTTGATTATTTTAAATTTAATTAAAACTAATGTTATATAATATAATAATATTTTGATATTTGTGAATTACACGTAAACGCCATACATCCACTGACCGTCGCCCGGGTTCTACACTAGTCATAGTATAATATATAAAAGTAGGCACACGTGGTGTGACATTCATAAGGAAGCACCTTCGATTTCAAAAAAAAAATATATATATATATATATATTGTTTTAAATTTATGAAACAATATCAAAATATTGATTATTTGATAAATAATTATTTATCTTGAACTTAAATATTTTAAATTAAACAAATACATTTAATAAACTGAAGGATAACAATGGAAATTTCTTTTAAGTGGTCCTTAAAAAATGAAAAAGGACAAAACATTCTCCTTGAAAAATAGAAAGTGACATCCATTTTAAAAATGAAAAAATATATTATATGTCAAGGAATGTTGTAGTAGATAACAAAATTGAAATTATTGTGATTCTTGCATGTAACTCACATGATCAACTAGCTATGGTAGATGGCACTATGTTAAAAATGAGCTTTAAGGATATTTGATTTAAAGACATTTATATATAAATGTCATCATAGATCATTATTAAGGATGTTCACATGAGAAAAAAAATTAATATTTTTATTTAGTTATAGTGATTTTTAATATTATTAATCAATTTAAAGATGTTTATAAATGTCCTAAATAAATATTTAGAAATAGAATGAAGGACATTTTTTAGAATTAGAATTTAAGAAAATAAATTTTTAAGGACTTTTATGAGGGTCCTAATATAATGAAAATAAAATTAATGACATTTAAAGTTCTATTTAAAAAAATATGTGTTGTCTTTGTAATTTTTTAGGACGTTTGGTAAAAAATTATTTTAATTGTATTGATTTAGAGATATTTATAAACGTCTTAGAAATAATTTAATTTTAAAAAATACAATTATTTATAAACGTTTGTTTTGGTTCCTAAATGTAATGAATGAAATTAAAATTGAATTTATGACACCAAATATTGGAGCCAACATATTTCAAAATTTTAGACAATTCATTTTCTACCCCCATCCCCCAAATACAAAACGATGTCGTTTTATATCCTTATTGGTTAGAAATTTTCTAGAGGGTTTTATTACCCCAATTGGCATTTCATCAAGATCCATCCATGTTTATTAACTCTCTATCATTTCCCAGCACCAATCGATTGACGGTAGCAGTCGTCGTCACTATATGTGCCGTCTAAAATGACCTCCCTAGTGCATTCCGCCACCCTCCCCTAGCTTCTTTTAACTCTAAAGTAGAAAAATAAAAAACTTTCTTTCTTTCTTTTCTTTCTCTTCTCTCTATACATGCCTACAAAAAATTATACATATATACATTTTCACACCGATCGAGTCTCTGTCACCTTCTCAAGGTGGCTGGCATCAAGGAGTTGTGGGTTGATTAAGTGTTGCATATCCTACTATTTTGGATAATAGCAGTGCTTGAATGGAGTTGGGGTCTCGCCCTCAGGGCCCCACGCCCCAACCTGACAGAATGGTGGAGGAGATAAATCATGGTGACTCAGCAATTCTACAGTTGGGAGGTCTAGTGCCACCCATAAGGAGCCCACCTTACATTGTGTGGAATAATCCTGCACTGTGACTGCCAGGGCTCGAACCAGAGACTTTGGACTCAATCTACCAACCATGATCCCATTGAGCTAAGCAAATGTTGGCCATTATCGATTAGTTCCTATTTTTGACGGGGGTGGGTTTCCTTTTTTTTTTTCCCCTTAATGTTTTAGGTGCTTTAGTTCCAATTCCTCTATTTCGGTCCAAATCCATGGTGTCTTAGACTATATCTTCTTTTTTTTTCCCATTTAAGCATGTTCATCTCTTTTGTAAAATTGAGGGATACCATGTATAACAACACTTACAGATTTCATCAAAGTATACCTTGTTCCCTCTAGTGTCGTTAGAAATAAAGGCTAACAATACTTTTGAATTGAACTAGCAATAAGTTAAGGATCCAAATATCAGTATTAATATATGAAAAAAGATTTTTTTTTTCAAAATAAAAACTTTATGTGGGCTCTAGCTCTACTCGTCAAATGAAAAAGGAATTAGTTTACTATCTTTGTTCACATCACACTTTGTACTGAGTTATTCTCAGAATGTTGTGGTTTGAAAGGTTTAAAGCATGCTTTGTTATCTTAGTGCTGTTTTATGTAACAAATCCTAAACCTCATCAAACTGTTTAACTGATTTGCATGAGAAGCTGACACAATTTGAAGGAACGTTAAGTGTCTTACTAGAAGATTCTGCAGTTCTGAAGTAAGTTGATATGTACTTGTCTGGATGTGTTTATCTTGGTACTTTATGTTATTGATGGGCAGAACGAGTACTAGTCGAATGGCCTGACCCAATTACACAGAAACACAGATCATGGAGTAAATGTTCAACTCAATCTATTCTATAGTCTAGACCTAAGAAGGTCTATAAACACACTCTTATAAAACCTCACAAAGGTCCACATACATGACCACGACTTCCTATTGTCTCAGTAAGCCTCTTGCCCTACAGAGTCAGATACTTATGGCAGAGATATAGGTGACTATCCTTGAAGGTCGTGGGCTATTCACAAAGTCCCCAGAGAGCTCCTCAAAGACCTCTAAAGACTATGGAATACATTCCTAGCAATCACTAAGACTTATCAAGGAAATGTAATAAACTTCAATAATTAAACTCCCAAAGGAAGAACATGATCAAAAATTGACTAGATACATTTTCTTTCAACCACTCCAGATCACAGGGGATACAATTGATCTCCATTAGGACACAGCCCCTTATTTGAAGGAGATTGATTGATTTTGACCTAAATAAGAGATCATGATCACGGATCAATAGATAAGTAGAATACATTCAGTCTACTAGTGTATATTCTAAATCTTACTCAGATCTTTCCAGTGATTGACTTAATCATTGGAGTGTACCCCCAGGGCGACAACCCACTCCAGTGATTTCATTTTCTCCTCGACGGGTTGTTCTTACAGGAGCCAAGATAGTGGGGTGACCCGGTGGACCAATTTATCCCTCATCACTTCTGGCCCCATCTATGGGGAAGACATTCAAGAAATATTTTCTCAAAAAAGAAAAATAAAAAAATTGTCAAGGCATGAGAATAATCAACAAGACGGGGATGCCCCCGAAGGACCGTTCTACATATTAGGGAGGTCATTCAGGAAGAACCTTCATCTGATGTTCCAAACGAAGAGCCCCCGCAAGCCTCATAATAGGTACTAAAGTTGAACAAAGAATCAACTTGTTTTGGACCATCTAAAAGACTTGAAAAGGTTCATCTTAAAAGGAACAACGTAAATAGTCTGGCACCCAGAAGGTCCCACGAACCGCAGAGATCTCACGGATGCATCATCACTATCATTACTTTTATCAAAGAGAATGGTAAACGTGTTACAAGGATTAACAGACAGAAGGGATTATGTGTCCACAGGGACCCCATCCCAAACTCACCAGAAGATCTTGAACAACAAAGTTTAGTAAGATCTACAAAACAGAATTCCAGAGACCATTTTCATAATAATGAAGATTAGGAGGAAAACCATTAACAAGATCAAAGTCAACACTAAGGAATGTAACCTCGGCTTCGACAAGATAGGAACAATGGAAATCGACCTGCTATTGACCTGAGAGAAAGTCTCCAAACTAGAATTGAGTATGGTTTAAGGTGTAAGCTTAATAGAGTAGTAATATCTCGAAATTAAGGTTAAAGAAGAGAAAACCATGAAATCCTTCCGGGAGAAAAAATTTCAAATATACATGATCGATTAGAATGAGCAACAAGTAAAACTATGGAAGTCCTAATAAATAGAGGCAAGAAGGCACCTTAGGTTAATCTGGAAGAGATATAAATCTAGGAATCGCAGAATGCGATTGACATTGCAAAACGAGATTGACATTGCAGAACGATTTCCTTTCATGGATGAGATTAGGCTAAAGAAAATGCCTCCCGGATTTAAGCCACCTCAGATAGCAACAAAGTATGATGTTACAACTTAGCCCTAACTCCACATAAATGAGTATGTCTCTTACATGGAAATGCTTGAATATCCAGATCATGTCAAATGCAGAGCCATATTAACCAAGAAAGCTTAATCTTGGTTCAAGGGACTTCTTGTAGCAAGTGTCTCTTGTTGGAATCAACTCAAAGACCAATTTTTGAAGAATTATCAAAGTAGCAAGAGGTGTGAACATGACATCAATCATCTCTTCACAATCAAACAGAAAATTGGGGAAAGCACAAGAGGCCATTATAGTAGATTCAATGATAAAGCTGTAGAAATCGAGCAGAAGAATGTTATATACAAAATAGCCTTCAAAGAAGGATTGCAAGGGGGTATGTAGCATTAAGGATTCAAATATACTCTTTCCTCTTTTCCATCTGCTTGGATTCTTGACCTTTCATCCTCTTTGGGGAGGTCGATGAGCTCTATTGCTGAGTGTCTATCTGCTTGGGTCCCATTTGAAGTATCTCCTGTTGTCAAATAGCATTCGAATACCATTTGCTTATCTATTTTCAAGGTGATCCAATCTTGTCTTGTTTTGGTCTTCATGCAATAATGAATGAGAGAGATCTCTGCTTGCAAGTCCATGACCGTTTTCTACCTAGAATGGCATTGCATGTCATTGATGCATCAACTACCAGCCATTCCATGGCCTTTGTTACTCCTTTTCAATCCTGTGTGATTGAAGTTAGGATCCTTAAAATCCCTTCTGCATAGGTCGTTGGACCACTAAAGCTCTTGAGTGCGATATCAATCTTGATCAGCAAGCTTTTGTTGAGTCCCATCTGATCAAATGTTTTTTTATAGAGGACATTGGTTGTGCTTCCAATATCAACCAGAATGTTTCTAACCAGAAAGTCTCCATTTGCAAGGAGACTTTAGAGGTTCCATGTTTGTACCTCTTGCTCTTTTGGACCTCTTTTCAACTGCATTGAACTCTCTTACAAGAGGACTTTGGGGCTACTCTTGAGGTCAATGTTTAGGTGGACCTGCTGCTTGCCGAAGCACTCTTGCAAATGGCTTTCTCTGATTAGAATCTCTATTTCTTTTTTGAGGTCGAAACAGCCTTCAATGAGGTGACCATGGTCATTGTGATATGGACAAAACTTGTTCACTTCTCTTTGTGCCACTAGAAACTTCAAAGGTCATAGAGGTCTCAGTAGACCTTTTCTTTCTATTGCTAGCAAGACCTCTGCTTTTGGGGCTTTCAGTGACATAGTTATCAGGTTAAGGAAGGTCTTCCTTTTCTTTTCTTGAGGTCCTCCTTTTTTGTTAGGTCCCTCCTATCTCTCCGTGGTTTTGTCATATTTTGTAGCTTTCTTAGGACGCTTGAATCCGGTTGCTAGCATCTTTCTCAGCCTGATTCTGTCCACAAAAGGCGATCGTTGATTAGGACCTTTATTTCTTCAGGGTTGTTATTAGGTACTTTCTTTCCCTGATCTGTTGGAACCTCCATGTTCCTATTTGTAGTTGCTCGAGGTGATCATTCTGACATCGATCCCATGGAGATTGTCTATGATAGTCTTTTCTTTGGTTTCGAGAGATAGCAGCTCTTTTTAGTCTATCTCTGGTCATACTCTCTACCTCTAAAGTGAAGTATTCCAAAGGTTTGCTCCTTCCACTGCTCACTCCATGATCTCGTGGATTTCTTTCTTCTCGAGCTTGAGTTTCCCTTTACTATCCAGCTTCCTCAGGTCTTCCATTGACATTTTCTGACCTTCCCCTCTTTTATCAGAGACTTTTGAGGGCCTCCTCTTAATGAGTTGAGTGTGAGATGGAGTCCTCCAAGTGAAGATATCATCTTTTCTATTTATGAGATTTTCTAGAACATTTATCATTCTGTATAATAAATGTTCGGGCATTGTGACATGACTTCCTCGAGACCTATGTAAGGTATGAGGTTGTCTTGATGCCACATTCTCTGAGGCATTTTTCTCATGCTCAGTCTTTGTTAATCATCTTGTGGGACTTGAAAGAGTAGGTTTAGGGACTTGCCAAGCTTTTGCCAATGTTACTGAAGGTCCAAAACGAGTTAACACTGGATTCTGATTTGAAGCTAAAATAGAGGCATCAACTAGATTTCTTTCTCGAAGTGTTTGAGAAGGTTCTTCTGGGATTGTTTCTTCAATGCAAAATTCTGTTCTACGAGGTCATCCATGTCTTCCCTTAGTGTTCTCATGCCATTGCCATTTTTTTTTAAGTATTGGGATGACTTTTTGTAAGAATTCCCACAGACGATACCAGAGGCGATAGCGCTCGAAAAAGTCTGCGGGTCACACCGTCACAATGGTGCCTATAAGAACAACAAAAGTGGAACTGAGATCACCAAAGTGGGCTGTCACCTTGAGGATAACTTTGACGATCAAATTAGTATGGATTGTTATGGTGTCCAGAGAGAGTCGATGACTTCTCTGTTTAAAAGTAATTGCTTAGCTTGAGAGTATTAAGATTTGAGTACGGTTCTCCTTCCTCCTCACCGTTATTCGTGATCAAGCATATCTTAAGAGGATAACTATTTCCCATTGAGGTTAGGAGTAGGATCCTAGTTGGAATCCCTTGTAATCCAATTTGATTGTGAGAAATATATCCTGCCAATCTTGCAATGATCTTTTTAAGAATTTTCCTTATTAGAGTGTACTGCATTTCTTTAATGAGTCTGAGTGACTATTAATTGTACATCCAAGACCTCTAAGAGATTTGTAGAGCTTGCTCAGAACCTCATAGGTGCTTAGGAGTCTTATAGAGCTCGCTATGGACCTTCATGGTGGTTTAGTGACTCTAGACTTAGTACGACGACCTTGTATTAAATCTAGTGACTTTCATCTCTACCATAATTAAACTTGGTAATTGTGCAGCTTACTAAGATGAAGAGCAATCATAAACTAGCTTTCAAGACCTTCATGAGGTGTATTATTGTATGCTTATAGATCTTCGTAGGTCGGGACCCAAGTGTAATTTAGATTAGACCTTTACTCATTGGATAGGTTATTGAGCATTCAAATCAATACCCGTTTGCCATCACTCATATACACCCAAAATATAGATAAATTATCTTATTTACTCCCCAAATAGTTTTTCAACTTAATAATTGGCTAATGTATTTTTGCCCCCAATTTATAATTGTCAAGGTAATGTCCTCACGGGTTTTTTTTAAAAAATATTTCCTACCTATAAATATGTGATGTGTTCCACTAAATCTTAGCAATTTGCCCCAAAAGATAAATAATGACCATACACCCGAAATATAGGTAAATTATCTTATTTACTCCATTAATAGTTTTTCAACTTAATAATTGCCCAATGCATTTTTGCACCCAATTTATAATTGTCAAGTAGTTTCCGACCTATAAGCATGTGATGTGTTAAACTAAATCTTAACAATTTGACCATGATAACGATCTGAAATCAAAGAAAAAGGCGGGAAAAAATGTTGGTCCAATTAGCGCTGACCCATCTAGTTATAGCAGGCCTGAGTAGCACCGACCCGTAATCCTTCCACTGCTGGGAGAGGGAAGTTATCGCTGCTCTGTGAAACCAGCCTCACGCGGTGCCCTCCACTTTAGGGACCGAGTGCCCAGAGCGTTCGCCTAGAGCACACGATCCAACTCTCAGCTTGGAACGGGCGGACCAGTGAATAGCCATCTCAAAGCCCAACTAGCTGTGCCAACACCATGTTCCAACACTTTCATGCCCCCACTTGGGTTACAAGCTTGCGCAACCAAGCTCGGCGAGAAGACGCGTCATTTTGCATGCTTATATGTAGTTCGTTTTTTGTATTTTCGGTCCGATGTGGGATGCTCTCTAGCAAGAGAAGCTAAACGTTAAGGTCAAAGTGAAAACAAAAGAACATTAAATCATACTTTGTGCAGTCTTTTTTTCGATAAGAAATGCAAATTTAACTTGTGAATTGTTATTTGGAAATCTCTGATTTATGGGTTTAGTGATTGCATTGCCATAAACATGTGTCATTTCGTGAAATGGCATTGCCCATCGTCACAAAAACAAGTCCTCCATCGAGGGTTTATTATGATTATCATTCTTTTTTCATTCACTTCCATCTTTCTTGGTTTGTTGTAGTAGAATTCATAAATAAAACTAGTTACATAGAAGCGGAACTTTGTCCATATGAAGAGATAAGGGTACTTGCATGGGGGGACGGGTGAAAGAAAGTACCCTTTTTTTTTTTTTTTTCAAAATGTCATTATGAAGAACATTATTAAGAAAGAAGAGATAAAAATATTTTATGAAAGCAAAGTATCATTAGACTACCAATTAATTATACACAATTAATAGAGAGCTACGATTCGAATGTCACGGTTTAAGTAATATCTCCTTGAGAATTATGTTCTTAACTGTTATAAATATACATTTATACTTTTCGATGGAAAGTAATCACTAGTATACTGGGTATGTAGTGCTATAAGGTATAAGGTGCACTAGCATGTAAAGTAATCCATATAGAGTGCATGGTTAAGTTTCTAATCATCAAAGTTTAAGTTAACTTTCTTCTTTTATATTTAAAAAAATAATTTTTTAATAAAAAGTTATTTTTATAAATATATTTTATAAATAAAACCTTACGATACTTGATAAAGTAATTTTTTTTAAAACCATAATTGACCATTAATTTTTTACCATTACAGATTCAATTTTAGGAAACAAGACATTTATATATAGATGACTTAAAATGAAAATAAGAATATTTAATTTTTTTTTAAAAAAGTACGTTTGGTGACTTAATAAGATTAAATATCATTTTGAAGAAACAACTAATTATTAAGAGTGTCATAAAAAATAGTCTCAAAAAAAATTTTTTTTTTCTAAAACTTAATAATTTCTTTTGAAAATAAATATCTAATTAGAAAAGGTATTTATATGGAATCCTCTCTAAAATAGCCTCTGATTTTTAAAAAAAATGAAAAGTAGTAGAAAATAAATCAGATGAATATTATTTCTAATTTGATTTTTTTAAAGATAAATTTTACTTATTAATTTGTAAAATACAAAAATATAGATGAATTTTTGAAGCTTTTAAATAATTTGTTTGACAGCTGTGGAAAATGAGTGCAATTTTGCTGTAAAATCCAAATAAATAAATGCGATTTCTTCTTCTTCTTTCTTAATTCTCTAGGTTTCCTCTCCGCAATAACTTAACCAATCAGGAGGCTTGGAAGAGACACTTTCGAGTCTTTTCTTGCATGTCATGCCACAGAGAAACTTGAAATCTCCTTCCACTTATGGTGATCGTAGTCTGTGCCTATTATCTTGTGGATATTTAAGTGTACATCTGGAGTATATCTATTCCTTTTAGATTCATGTAGTGCATTTTGGATTTTAAAAAAAAAATATTTATTGTAAACTTCATTTTATCATCTGCTGATTTTTGTTCGTGTAGAATATGTTCCAGATAGAACCCTTGATGTATCCATAATTTTAATGTCAATAGCATATTCCTTTTTTATTCTTTGTCTAATCCTATATGTTTATATTAAAAATAAATTAATTCAAATATTTCTTTTTAAAAATTAGTCAAATTCAAGTCCAGACGTCTAATTGAAATGATATTTTTATTTCTAACAACTAAATAATTAAAAAGGTCTCTAAAAATCCTCAAACTTCGATTAAAATTTAAAAATTTAAAAAAGTTTTAAAAAAATTTTAAATTAAATGTACTATTTATAAAAATTGCGCCCTCACATGAGTCAGTTCGTGCTTTGGTAGTTTTTCTCCGTAGGAAATGACAAGGGCTTCTTAAACTTTTAATGGGTTGTTTGCTTCACTTGAACTACCATTCCATGAAGGTCTAACTTTGAGGAAATGAGATTCCATTTTTTGGTTGCTTAAAATCTATCAAAATAGTGATTCCTAATAATCACAATTAATTATAAAAATTTAAATGGTCATTCCCTATCGTTCTATCAAAAAAAAATTCAGAATTTCAATTATTGGTTAGTGAGAAATAAAAATAAATTGGTTTATTGTTAAAAATAAATTACTATATCTCTCTTTCATTTAAGCTCTTTTCTGATTGGCTCTGCTCCAAAGATCGGTCTTCACGAAGGCGATCGACGATACACATCAACGTCTTCGCCAGCCTGATCTGATAGATCATCGCATGGTGAATTGATTTACTCATCTTCTCCAGCCAGATCTGAGACACCATTCACGTCAGATTTGATAGATCTTTGTAGTTCATTAAAAATAAATTACCACACCATCTCTCTTTCAAAACTCTTCGATTTTTATTGTTGGTTGCTTTAACTAATTGAAAAGTTTTGTAGACACCTTTGCATATGTGACTTGAGTGATTGCAAAGCCTTCATTAGAGTATATTAAGAGTGGTAAAATGCTGAGAGAAGTGAGCTAGATCAACAAAGAGAGTAAAAAAAGCTGAATAAGAGTGTAAACGCGAGTAACATGTGAGGATATATTATATTCATATTTTTCCTTGGTTATTGTTTGTGCACATAAAGCATGTCCAAAGGAAATTCTAGTTCATCACATGCATCCAAAGCAGGAGAGAGAGAGAACAACACTAATATGGCCTATATTGTTGAGAACTTAGAGCAATTATCTGCTAACATGGATGAGATTGGAAAAAAGAGTGAGAGGGTAAGAGAAAGAGTACGCAAAGTTGAAAACACTCCTCCTCATCAAGTGAGAAGTCTACAACCACAAAGGATTAATTTAAGGGGAGGACCATTTCAAAGAGTACCACAAAGAGTAAGGATGATTCAAGAACAGTTAGAAGAAGAGCATAGAGGGCATAGAGGAGGAGATGTAAATTTGATGTTAATCAATTGACCATTCCTTCATTCAAAGGAACACATGATCCAAAAACTTACATTACTTCAGAATGAAAAGTTGAACTCATGTTTAATGGTCAAAACTACTTGGAAGAAGATAAGATGAAGTTAGTTGTTAAAAGCCTTATAGGTAATGTCTTATCTTGGTGGGATCAATTGATGAAATATGAAAGAAGCTGGTGTGGAACACTTATCGTTGCATGGGAGGAAATGAAAAAGACCATGTGGGATATATATACAAGAAAACTCTACAGCATAAATGTTACTCATGGTAACAAGAGTGTGATTGAGTATCACGAAGAGTTGAAGATTGCCTTGAAGAAAGCTAACATAGTGGAGAATGAAAAAGATACAAAGAATAGATTTCTCAATGGCTTGAATGAAGAGATTTGGGAAGAAGTAGAACCATATTACTATGATTATTTAGAGGATATGGTACAAGTCGCCATTAAGGTTGAAAGGTACTTGAAATTAGGCAATCAACCTATGAGAAATCTTATGGAGACTTAAGTCAAGGAATTTTTTCATCAACTAAAGTGCAAGGTGCTTGTTCTAAAGAAGAGGAATTTCATCCCAAGTAGAAAGAATTTGAAGCCCAGCTAGATGAGATGAGTAAGACACTGCTTCAAGAAGTTGTTCACACAGAGCAAATACAAGAGACTTCAATTGTGAAGAGAGAAGAGACTCCAACCAAGGAAAAAGAAGAATTGACAAGTGAGGAGATTGAGAAAGAAAATGAGTAGAAAATGAGAGAGACAAACATCTTGAGAAACAAGAAAATGAGAGGGAAAATGAGATAGTGCATGAAAAAGAAATCAGTGACATTGAAAGTAAATACTTGAGTGAAGAAAAGAAGAGCTATAAAAAAGAAACAAAGATTGAGTGAGATTCAATTTTCATGATGAACAAGAAATTTTTGTACCCATTACTAACATTGACCACTGATTTTCTAGTGTTCTTGTTCCTAAATTTCAGGTTTTTGAAGGCCTAATTTTTGGACAAGGAAGAAAAGAAAAATATGATAATGAGTAAGAAGCTAAAAGGGTACACTCTTATCTCTCTACACTTGGAGATAGGTTATTAAAACTTAAGCGTGAACAGTTGATATCTATGGTTGAGAGTGATTTAATAAATGCTTGTGTTGTATGTGATCGATTTTTGTTGCTAATCAATAGATGATGAAATCTTGGTTGGAAGGAACAAATTATGTGTTCCTATGAGTTTGTCAAAGGCTTCGAAAGATTTTGTGCTTATTGATTAATCATTTGTGGGCGAACATGCTTGTGAATATGTGCTTAATGTTTCTAAACAAATAGCATATTCTGAATTCCACGAGCATGATAATTCTTTATTTGAAGGACGTGTTGCTAATCAATAGATGTTCTAATCATGAATTATTGAAAATTAAGTTTCATGAAAATGGATCAGAGTTATATTCTTGAGGTTTAAAATGCTTAAAATTCATGGGGAAGGACATATTTGATTCTTATATGAACAAACTCTTAAAGTTTGTCCTGGATGACTGCACTTGTGAATTTTTGATATTACAGTCCTTGGTGCAAACTTGTATTTTTTAAATTTAATTCATAGCTATCTTGCTAAAATGTGCCTCTTTGTGAGTGTGGGGAGCTTACAATGTATGGTATTCCTCTCATTAGTTGTTTCTTCTAACAAGCTTATTGTAGAAAGGAAAGAATACATCTCAATCAAAGAAGGACCACCACCTTTGATGGATGGAATGGTAAGGCATTATTATGCAAGGACGTCCATGGAGAAAAGAATTTGTCAAGCCTAAGAAAATATTGATACATGTCGTAAGTATCTTAATGTTTCTTCAATCAATGTTAATAATCATTCTCTTTTAAATGTAGTAATTAAAGATTCAAGGTCAACTCTTATTGAAGGGGTGGCCAATGATGAGGTTTGTGGAAGAAATAAAGCTTATAAAATCAAGATTTCAAGTATAGGGAAGCCATGAAGGCATTGGTGTTCAACAAAGAAAAACAACTTGATAATGGTAATTAACTTGTTTAAAGAAGTTATGCTTCAAGATGGTGTTGATTCAAGGAAGTACTTTAATGTCATCAAGGCTTATGATTTTAATGATGTTCAAGAGAGATTATCTAGCTTAGAACATGATCAAAATGTCCTTGAACAAGTATCAAAGATGGATTAACATCATGGAAGAGAAAACGGGTTGAAACTGGTGTCTGTCCGGTAGGTTTCCAGCTTTGTCCGGCACCTGAGCACCTTCATCAGGTTCTTGACTGCAATTTGCAACATTCCATCATCATTCTAGAAGCATTCCGACTCTCTATCTAGCACTTCAGCTAGTGCCTGAAATTTCTGCAGCTGCTATTCTTGAAGCTTTTACTTGGTTTTTCTTGTACTTAAGTTAGTTTAAATGGTGTTTTATGTCTTTAACACAACAAGGACAAATTATTATTATATTTTAGGGTTCAATTACTCTATATATCCTTATCTTCTATCTCAATCAACTTACCATGAATTAATCAAAACAGAATTTTCTCCTTTGAGAGCAACCTTCAAAGATCAGAATTGATCTTCTTGTGAGTTTCTACATGAATTAATTAGGGTTTTTGACAGACTACTTCTAAGGCATTCTTTCACTTTGGTTTAGGATATTGAAGGTCTTATAAAACTTGTAGAATGGTTAGGGTTAACCTTAATCTTCTTCAATCTAATACTAAACTTGAATCTTTGATGAACTTGTGGGAACTTATTTCCAGTTGAGTTGTCCTTAGGACCAAGCCATAAAATTGAGAAACTTCAATCTGAGGGATCACATCACATTGGAGGACTCTTTTCATGATAAATATCAATTTTCCCACTTGTTGAAAAATTATTTGATGTATTCTATACAACTTATAATAGATCAATCTTTAAACCACATTAGTCCTATTTTATTATCATCAAAATAAAGTTAATTAAAAACATATTATGACTTTAAATAGAAATGAAATGTTTGTGAGAATAGCATGTTAATTATTTACTTATGGTTCTTGACTATCAGATGAAACTGTACATTTATTGATGGCTTTTTACCATATGAGGAAACCATACATTTACTTATAGTTTGTTTGTCATTATATATATATATACACATATATAGAGTTTTGCTAATGGAACCCTAACGGTAAACTTGATTGAAATTAAATAGTTTTCTTATCAATGTTTTAATTCCGTCTAGTTTATCGTTAAGGTTCTGTTAGGTGCACTCTCTAGTATGTGGCACCGATGCACTCGCTAGCAAAACTGTATAAATATATATATATATATATATATTTATATAGACTATATTTATAGAACCTTTGTTACTTTATTGCTGGATTTTCAAAATTTTAGTGATACAAAAATGTAGTTTGTAAATGTTGATTTATTTGTAAATGTTATATAAAAAATATCCTTTTTATCTTTTATTATTAACCAGACTTTTTCTTTCTTTACAATAAATGAATGTCATTGGAAGGTAAGAATGGAACAAATCATAATAGTGTATTGATACTTGTAAAAAAAAAACTTATATTGTTACGTAAATAAAAACACTCTTAAATGACTTATATTTTAGAATAGAGAGAATATTATCTTTTTACTAATCATAGAAAATAAGCATATATAAGTCAATCCTAACAAATTATTCTTATTCTAAAAATAATCATAATCGATTAAGACGTGCATTCTTAAGACAAACATTTTTCCATGAACACTTGTTGATGATTGATGAGTGTCCAACGTCCTTTTTGCAAAAAGCATGATGGTCACTTTGAATATTTTAAGAAAAATATTAGAAGAGACTCTAAGGCAAATATCGAGTGACTTCTTGAATTTTTTTAATTCTTTATAACAAGACTGTTTTAATATAGGTATAAGAGTAGTAACAATTATACTCATCGAATCTATAGTCTTGGAATAAATCATTCAATTATTAGGGAAGAAGAAACTAATACATTAATTTTTGGAAAGGATATCCCAAAAGATATTAGGAGGATCGATGGAGAATAAAGAGACCTCTAGGTCACCCGTAGAAATGATGTCTGCAAGAACAACCAAAAAGGTGAAATCACCAGAGTAGGTTGTCGCCATATGGATAGATCTAATGATCAAGTTAATTCCTTATTTTGGAAAATCTCAAAAATTAAAAAATTCAGAGATAACTAACCACTTTAATCGGTGATCATCGATATAAAGAAAACATATTTCCCCTGCCCTTTTTAGGTGTTCTTACCTTATCAAAGTCAATCTTCATCTCTTGTAACCTAGTATGACTGAGAGAATATATCCCATCAATCTTAGTCTTGATTTTGGTAAGTTTCCTTATTAGAGTGTTGTATATTATTTCACATTTCTCATAATGAGTCCTCTCGATCATTAAGGAGACATCCCAACTTGTATAAGAGCTTTTAGGAGCTCTCGAGGACCTTGCGAACTATCTAGCTAACTTTACCTCTGCCATAAACCTCTGACCTAGAGGTCACAAACTTTGTTGAGGTGACTATAGTTTGTGGATGTGAGCCTCGACCTCTATGAGGTCATGCTGACTCATATTTATAGACCTTAGGTGGTCTTGACCCGATGGTAGTTTAAGTCGGGTCTTTGTTCTTTGGGTCGAGTTAAGGAATGTTCAAATCGTTTGCCTATCACTATCCAATTTTTTAGCTCAACGAAATTCAAGTTTTGAAACATTCCCAAAGACGAAACAACATCACCTGGAAGATTGGTAATTTTGGTCCTTCCTCTTTCTTGTTTTTACATGTTTGGTCCAAAATCTTTTTTTTTATCGTCCAAATTTTTTTTTTTTTTGGTAACTCTGGTCGATTTTGATTTTTTTTTCTTTTTTGGTTCTCAACCGCTTTTTTTTTACATCATTGGTCCTAATTTGAAAAAACATATTTTTGAGAGGGCAAAAACGGAAATTCACTTTTTAAAAAAGGATTTGGATCCCGAATCCAAAACAATTTCCCTAACAAATACTACCTCCGTCCCATAAAGATAGTCCATGTTTCCTTTTTCTTTTGTCCCAAATTATTGTCCAGTTTCTTTTTTATGAGGGATAGTTATGGATTAAAAGACTAAATTACAATCATTCATTCTCTCTTCATATCTATTACTTTCAATTCCAATAAATTGAATGCAGGGTATAAAAGTCAAATTCCCCTTAAAATTAATTACATTAACTACAATAACTAACTTTTCTTAAGATGCATCAAAAAGCAAACTGGACTATGTTTATGGGACGGAGGTAGTAATATCAAACCCATTTCTACAAAAAGTCAATATAAAATGGCTCCTTCGATCAAACCAAAGCAGCAACTTCTTCTTCAATTCTCCTATTCTATTTCTTTGTACTCAAACTTACAAGAAAAAGAAGCCCAGGCCTCAATCTGCCTCCCGGATCAAGGCAGTGCCAATAATTGAAAGCTTGCACCAAATTTACGATGAACTATGTACTCATCATATCCTCAGAGATTTGGATAAAAAAGTATGGACTTTTGATGCAAATGAAGGTTGGTGAAGTTTCAACAACTATTATCACTTCCCCAGAAACGACCAAGGAGATCTATAAAACCCATGATATAAATTTCGCTGAAAGACCTTTCGTAGTCTTTGATTTCAAGATTATGTCCTATAACTTCAGAGACATTGTTTTCTCTCCATATGGAAACTACTGGAGAAACCTTAGCAAAATTATGATCCTAGAGCTTTTGAGTTCAAAGAAAATGCAAACTTATCTATCTATCCGGGAAGAAGAGGTCTTAAATATGATCAAATCAACAATACTTTTGGACAACTAGGAAAAGATAGTCAATATCAGCCCAAAGATTTTCTCATTGAGTTTTGGGATCATGGCCAAGATAGCTTTTGGGAAAAGAAAAGTATTACAAAAGATTTGAAGAGTTAGTTGTGGATACTACCAAGTTTGCATTTGAATTGAGCATTTGAGAGATATTCCCTTCTTGGAAATTTCTTGGCTGTGAGTCTACAAATGGGGGAAACTAATTGAAGAAAAGGAAGAGGTTATAGCATTGGTTTGACCAAAGGAACCATTTCGTATTAGATTTTGGGCAGAAGTGGGTTTGTTATTATTCAAGGAAATGGTTTTGGATTCGGGTCAGGTTGACCCAATTCTAAATCCTTTTTTTAAAGTGAATTTCTTTTTTTGTCCCTCTCAAACCGTTTAGAAAACTTCCCAAAACATGTTTTTCCACATTTAGACCAATGGTGTAAAAAAAAAGGGTTAAGTTCCAAAAAAAAAAAAAATCAAAATGGACCAGTGTTAACAAAATAAAAAAGTGGAGGATAAAAAAAAATTAAAAAGAGGGTTTTGCACCAAACTTGTAAAAACAAAAAAAGCGGGGGACCAAAACTACCAATCTTCCCTCGTATTTATAGACTTTAGGAGGCCTTTACAAGATGTTAGTTGAAGTTAGGTCTTTGTTCTTGGGTCGGGTTAATGGATATTCAAACTATTTGCCATCACTACCCCTTTTTTAGATCAACGACGTTCAGGGTATGAAACATTTCCAAAGACGAAATGACGTCAGCTGGACCATCGTGCCTTTTCATTTGGAAACCTTTGGAGGTGGGGATGCCTAAGAGTCAAAACGGCGTCATAATGAGAAATTGTATCCTTTAACTCGAATGGCTATTTTTTAGCAACAAAATCAGGAAAGGTAACATCCTTTAAGAACCCAACAGCTGACAAATTGCTCATATAAAAGAGCCGAAACTTCAGCTTCTAACTTTACCAAAACTTTATCTCTATTTGTTTCTAAGTTTAGCTGCAGTTTACATGTTCTTCAGTAACTTTACTTCAATCCTTCCTCATTTTTGATAAATTTACAGATGAGTTCTTTGCTGTCTTAGTGACAATGTCTGCAACTAGAACTTCTTCCATTGACTGTAGTGAAGAGGTACTTTACCTCCCCCCCCCCCAACCCTAGGTGCTAAGGAAACAACTGTTACCATGCTTAGCCGTAGTGAAGTAGAAGCCTATGGGCTGTGTCAAAAAATCTCCTTAGATATAGTTAGGGAGATCCGCAAAGAGATAGAGTTAGGTGACACTGACCTTGTCATCACAAACCAAGATGAGAGCCCCAACAACCCTAGGGAGAGATATCATTCTTTGCGAAGCTATCTTCTTAGTGGAATTACCTTGCTTTCCATTCACACATTACTCTGTTTTGGTGCATTCCTCTCTCCCAATTAGTCCCTAGTGCTATCAGGATGATCACCACTTTCATCGCCACTTGTCATCTTTATTCTCTTCAAGTCTGCCTTGAGCTGTTTTGCAACTTCTTCAAAATTAGGGTATCCTTTGACCCTGCCAAGTCTGGCCTTGGCTGCTTACAATTCACACAATGATATAAGTTAGTTGGACCCTTCAATCTTCTATATGACCTAGGAAAAGGTTCTACTTACATGTCAGATGTAATAGTTACCTTCCTCGAAACTTTAGTATCTCACTTGGAACCTCAACAAGACCTTCTCCAATAACCTTCCGAACCTTGGCGGAGACCTTGCTGATGTAGAGACTTTCTTAACAACTTAGCTAAATCTGAGACCTTATTGATATAGTGAGACTACTTAGGAGCCCCATTTTCTAATCAGATTTGGTATAGGAGACCATAGCCTCACTAAGCTCCTCAATCTATGAAGGGAACTTCGAATCCTTGCCAAGGACAGCGACCTTCCTCTATTCATATATTTATATAAATATATATATATATATATATTGTAATCTACTTTCATTTGTAAGAACATAATTGACCTCTGTTATTTTGATTGTAATTTTTTTTTTCAGTTATGTGGAAAAAGTTTGCTCTCCCTACACCTGGTTTCAAGAAACTAGTGACCCTTATCTAGGCAAGGAATTGCTACCTTAACTGGACAAACAACCGTTGCACCAGGTGTTGTCACCATTGCTGTAGCCTCATTGCGTGTGCCTCTTGCTACGACATCAGTTCCCAGACCTTCTTTTTCCTCCTGTTCGGTCCAAGAGAGTCCAGACAGCACCCAAGGAGAGGGTTTTGTCCAAGAGAGCTCGGGAAGAGCAGGTTAGTTATTTTCCGGCTTATAAGGTGGTAGTAGTGTCATCCTTGTCTCCATCACCACTTAGAGCCATTCCGTCGCCCCTTCAAGAGAAGACCTGCGACCTCCAAAACAATCAAGGGAAAGGGCAAAAAAAGAGAGTTCGAGCTCTTGTTATGCAATGTTGAAGACCTCCTGGAAAGGGCAGTTTACTTAGCTCTTGTTAGCTCCTCCCAGACCTGACTCATAGGAGTTTCAAAAGTGGGTTCCAAACCTTGCTCTGGAGACCTTTGACACTTTATTTCTGTAGCCACATGCACAGACATTCACTTTGGAATGCCTCCCTCCAGTAGACAAAGAGATCAGCAAAAAGCTATCTGATGAGGAGCTAAGTAAACACTTGGGTGCTCTCCACTTGCCAAAAAGTCTTATATTCCGTTTGTAAACTGCCCTTCTATATTTCCTCTTTTAATATTTTAGCAACACATTCTACTTGGGGAGCAATTAAGAAGAAACTTGGCCATGTAGAGCAAGGACTAGGACTTTCAACAATTACTAGGGACTCTCAAGCAATCCAATTATAACAAGGACAAGGATATCTCCGTCCTTAAAGGGTCCTATGTTAGCACAATGAATGAGGTGGAAAAGGTGCATATGCGGCTCAGACGAGTAAAGGAGGAGCTATTTCAAACTCAACAAAACTCTTGCAGACCTTAACGAGACAAACAAACACTCCAAACAACTCATGGCTTATATCGAAGTCCTATAAAAGAAAGAGGCAATCTTGGAGAAAAACTGTTTTGTTGCTACTTTTTCCCTTATCCCTTGTTTTTTACTTGTATAATTATTTAGAAAAATTAATTTATTATGCGTTCTTTTTTTTGGTTAAATTTAATAGTCTAAATTTTCTCAAATACAACCAAAATATAGATGAATTATCTTATTTACTCCCCCAATTGTTTTTCAACTTTCAAAATAATTGTCTCATGAATTTTTGCCCCCCAAATTTATAATTTTCAAGATAATCTACTTCATGGGTTTTTTAAAAAAATTTCTGAACTATAAATCAGGTTCCGGAAAAAAGTGTTGGTCCAATTAAGGCTGACACATCTAATTATACCGGGCCTGGGCAGCACCGACCCGTTATCCTTCCACTGCCGAGAGAGGGAAGTTATCGCTGCTCTGTGAAACCAGCCTCACGCGGTGCCCTCCGCTTTAGGGACAGACAGACCCGAGCCTTCGCTCAGACCACACCATCCAACTCACAGCTTGGAACGGGCGGACCAGAAGAATGCCGCGTCAGGCCCAACAAGGTGAGCCAACACCATGTCCCAACACCTCAAAGCCCCCACTTGGGTGACAAGCTTGCGCAACCAAGCTCGGCGATAGGAAACCTCATTTTGCATGCTTATATGTAGTTCGTTTTTTAGATAGCATTCCGATGTGGGATGTTGTCTAGCAAGAGAAGCTAAAAGTTAAGGTCAAAGTGAAAAACAAAAGAACATTAATCATACTTTGTGCAGTATTTTTTTCTTAAAGAATTTCAAATTTAACTTGTGAGTTGTTATTTGGAAATATCTCTAATATATGGGTTTTGTGATTGAATTGCCATAAACATGTGTCATTTCGTGAAATGACATTGCTCATCGTCACAAAAAACAAGTCATCTTTCTTATTTATGGTTTTTTTTTTCTTATTTTTTAATTCACTTTCATCTTTCTTGCTTTTGTTGCAATAGAATTCTTAACCAAAACTAATCAGATGGAAGGGGAACTTTGTCCAACTGCTACCTATGGCTATAATAAAGCATTACACACAAGCTTTATTGTTGTCTTGGCCTTTGCATTGTTTTAAATGTATACTCTTTTAGTTCCCATTTATAAATTATTTGGAATGATTTTATCTATATAAATTGCTATTTTAGTGGTAAGCAGCAAATAAGTCTTGAGTTTGGACACAGTAAGTGTACGTGGAGGGAGGGGTGGAAGAAAGTACTCTTTTTTTAATTTCAAAATGTTCCTATGAAGAACATTATTAAGAAGGAAGAGAATATTTTGCAAAGAAAATTGCAATATTGGAAGCAAAATATCATTAAGCTACCAATTAAGGATACACAATTCATAGAAAGTAATGGTTCTGAATGCAACGGTTTAAGGAATTTCTCCTTGAGAATTAAGTTCTCCACTCTTATAATTATTCTTTTTATATCAAGTTGTACTTTTCCGAGAAAAGTAATCAATAATATATAAACATGGTAATTCTATGGAGTGTACCCTCATGTAGAATAATTCATATAAAGTTCATGAATCTAACTGTAAAAGTTTAACTTGACTATCTTTTCTTTAATTTTAAAAAATAAAATTTTCAATAAAAAATTATTTTTGTAAATGTATTGTATAAATTAAATCTTAAAATACTTGATAAAATAATTTTTTTAAAATTATAAGTGATTATTAGTTTTGACCGTTAGAAATTTGATTATATACTCTATATGAAGTGCACTAATATTAATAAGTAAAATTTACCTTTTTTAAAAAAATCAAATTAGAAATAATATTCATCTGATTATTTTCTACAACTTTTCTTTTTTTTTTTTTTTAATCAGAGGCCTTGGAGAGGATTATGTATAAATACCTTTTCTAAATAGCTGTTTATTTTCAAAAGAAATTATTAAGTTTGAGAAAAAAAATTTGGGACTCTTTTTTATGACACTCTTTTCCTGTTTTTAAAAGAAACTTGATCATGATCAATAATTAAGTGTTTCTTCAAAACGGTATTGAATCTTATTAAGTCGCCAAATGTACTTTTTTTCAAAATTTAATATTTTTATTTTCATTTTAAGTTATCTGAATTTGAATATCTTATTTCTGAAAATTAATAATAATTTTTTTAAGAAATCGATATGTTTATATTAAAAATAAATTAATTCAAATATTTCTTTCTAAAAATTAGTCAAATTCAAGTCCAAACATCCAATTGAAATGATATTTTTATTTCGAACAACTAAATAATTAAAAAGGTCTCTAAAAATCCTCAAACTTGGATTAAAATTTAAAAATGTTTAAAAAAAATTTTAAATTAAATGTACTATTTATAAAAATTGAGCCCTCGCATGAGACCTTTCTTGCCTTGGTAGCTTTTCTTTGTAGGAAGTGACAAGGGCTTCTTAAACTTTTAATGGTGTGTTTGGTCACTTGAACTACTATTCCATTAAGGTCTAATTTTGAGGAAATTAGATTCTATTTTTTGGTTAATTTCTTAAAATCTATCAAAATGGTGATTCCTAAGAATCATAATTCCTTATAAAACTTGAAATGGTCATTCCCTATAGTTCTATAAAAAAAAATATTTTTTTTTTTCAGAATTTCAATTATTGGTTAATAAGAAATAAAAATAAATTGGTATATAGTTAAAAATAAATTACTATATCTCTCTTTCATGTACCCTCTTTTCTGTTTGGCCCTTCTCCAAAGATCGGTATTCAGGAAGGCAATCGGCGATACACATGAACGTCTTCCCCAGACAGATCTGATGGATCTTTGCAAGGTGAATTGATTTACTCTTCTTCTCCGGCCAGATCTGAGACACCCTTTACATCACATTTGATAGATCTTTGTAGTTCTCTGACCAGATCTGATAGATCTTTGTTGAGGTATGAACATGGAAGAGTACTCAGAACTGTAGCAGCTCCTATGCACATATACCACACCTTGGAGTCCACTCTGAACACATGTACACCTCTGATAAAGCAAGGCATTGATGCATCGAAAGCGGTGGTGTGGCCATTAGTTCGGCTATTCGACAACCTGCAGAAGTACCAGCATTTTATCAAGAATTACCGGATGAGAGCCTGAGATGGAACGTCACTGCTCCATCGGGAGAAAGAGCCGTTAAAATCTAAATAATAAAAATAGAACATTTTTCTTATTATAAGTATTTTTTGGATTTTTTTGTTATATTTAAATAATTTTTCTTATGCATTTTAATTTTTTTTTTGGGAGGAAGATTAGTATTTATGGTCCTTCTATCTTTTTAATTTTTACAAATCTAGCTTAAATCAATTTTTTTTTTTTTTTTGTTTTTCTATCCTCCGTCAATTTTTTCTTGAGATTTTGATGCATATATATTTATTTTAATATTTTTATCCTGAACCTTTTATTTAATAAAAGTATATACAAAGGTTGTACCCTCCACTATATATGTTAATACGGCGTCATTTTCATTTTTTTAAATGAAATTTTTTTACGATGACTTTATCATAAATAATTTTTTTTCACGAGAGTCGGATATAGATTTTTTTTTTTACGATTTCTTTTTTGAACCGTCATATTTACCATCATACAAAGTATATATGATATCCGTTTATTTGTTCAATTTTTTTGTAACCCGAGTTTTTTCGACGATTTGATAGTTATCGTATAAAGTTTTTTTTTACAGCGGCCCTAGATATTTTGATTTTTCTTGTAGTGTCATTGTTTAAAAGAGTTATGTATTTTATGTCAAAAGTAATATACAATTCTATAAGTAAAGTTATCTAACCAATTCAAAGTCGCACAATTTCAAAAACAAGAAACAAATACATTCTGACTTTCTTTTTATCTTTATATATTTTGGGAGATAACAACCGGTACAATATTCTCCCTTTAAAAAAATATAATTTTATTTATATCACTTAAATAAATCTTTTGATTCGTTGAAATTTATAAATATTTTAATACTGTATGATTTGAAAAAATCCCATGCATTACTTGGGCAATGAAAGCTAGTTAAATAATATATACATATATGGGGGCGTTCAAAGGAACCAAAAAAACTGAACCTAAAATAACCAAATATTTGGTGTTAGGTTTGAATTGGTATGGTTTTGGTTTTAAAAATCTGCAAGATTTTATGAACCTTAAGATTGTAAAATTTTCATTCAATATGTTGTTATATATTATAAAAAAAAATGATACTTTAGGAGTGACTACTTTAATATTATATATATTTATATAATATTGCGCTTAATGTTTTGGTAAAAGTAGGTTTCGAGACATTGTTTTAATGAAAATTTTGTTTTAAAGACTAGAGCTGGAAAAGCCTTATGAAAATTTGATTGGCATAATCTCTCTACATTTTGTATAATTTCTAAGTATGTACTAATGATATTTGGTGCTTTAGCTCTTTTCCCCTGTCTAATTAATTTCAGTGTGCTTCTAATTTTGAGGGCAATTAATGGATAACTACTCTTATAGTTTACTAAAATCATATGAAATTTCTATGATTACTTATGCCTAAGAGGATGATCAATGTCAAATTCCAAAAAATCAACAATTTAGGTTTTCTTTATTTTTGATATTGAAGTGAAATAAATATGTATTTTCTGTATGTTAAATTTTATGTGACATGAGGCTTGATTGACAGAAAAATGCTAGACTCTAGAAGATTTGAATGCTCTGTGAATTTCTTTCCTTTATAATATCTTTAGTGAAATGAGGCTATAATTTTTGTGTATAAACTCTGTTGACAAGAAGTTACAATTTGACTTCTATGGTCTCTAAATCATAGAAGTTAGGTTTTCTTAAAGGTTTTTATGTGACAAAGAAGCTTGTTTTGGAGGCTAGGATGAAATAATAGGTGAAAGAGAAGGTGGAGGAGGAATTGAAGGCGTTACTTGCACGAATGGGTGCAAATCTTGGGGGCCTTCTAGTTGTAGTCCCAGTTCCTCCCTCAAGTGCTGGTCAAACTTCGTCTGAGGTTGGTTTGACAAGTATTGACTCTGAAGGTTCAGACCAATTCACTAAAACCCCACCTTGATGCACTTTCTATTTCACGTATGCTTTTTTTTTTTTGTATCTTAACATTGCTTTTGAAGGTATGCTCTTTTTTTGGATCATCATTGAAGAGCTAATTTTTTTAGAATTTTGTTTTTCAAGTCGTGTCAAATTGGAACCTTATTTCGAAGGTAGTTTGACATTTTATGCAAGACTTATTTTTTCTCACTTTCACTGTGTATTGTTATTGGCTGTTTGATGTACTTTGTATTTTTGAAAAACTATTGCAAGCTTCAATGACAGTATTGGTTTTCTTTTAGATGTCAGTAAAACCAATAGTGCAAGCATTCTATGCAATTGCATGTTCTTTTGATTTAATGCTTGCTTTAGATATCAGGTGATGAATATGTTGTCATTACTGACTTGCTGGTTGCATATTTATATATATATATATATATTTTTTTTTTTTGCCTTCGTAGGGTTTGGCATGAGTGTCACCAGATGTACTTATATGTTTTTTTAGACTTTGTTTTTGTCTATTGAATTCATTTCGAATGTTGAATGTGCAACTTGACATGGAATTTGGAAGTACACTTTGTTTAGTATATGTATGATTCTTGAGTGCTTGTTTTTTTTGTCAAGTTGTAGAGGTATAATGTTTCTTGGAAACATTGATTGTTTTTATTCATTATTCTTGTCTGAATCTGAGTATAAGGTTCTTGATTGTGTTACTTTATCTGCAAAAATAGTGATGTAAAATGCTTACTTTTATGTAGTACCACCTTATGTCAAATGTATTTTCTTTCTATTGTTTTGGTACATTGTGATCTAATGGATGAGTTGTTTTTTTTTTTTTTTTTTGTGGTTCTTCATTTGGTTTTTCTTTCCATTGTGATTACAAGGCTTAGGAGTAGCATTTTGACTACCAAATCAAGCCTTACTGTCTGATTACATATTCCTCGAACTTCAATATGAATTTTTGCCAAACTTCATTAAGAATTTTTATATTTTGTTATGGTAATTTTCAATTCACTCGATGTTAATTTGTAATATTACTTTTGGTCAATTTGGTGATATTAATTTCTTAGTTTAAAAAACATGATTGTACATTTCGTTGGAAATGAACTTGGAGATGTATATAAATATATGTCCATCTTTGTGTAGAGCCACCCATTCCTGAAATGAAATGATATAGAGCAACAAAGATGGAAATAGCCTTTTCCATCTTTGTTACTCTATATCTACCAAAACAAAAATAGAAAAATCACCTATATACGGTGGCCATAGAGCTATCACGGGGAATATGATTATATACTATGGCTAAGGCTACAAAAACGAAGTTGTTTTTCCTCTTTTATACTACTCCTTTTACCCCTAGCAAAAAAAGAACTTTATATGACAACTTATATGACGTCCATGTCACAAGAAGTTCTTTTCTAGGTATGTCAGATATAAAGTTTTTTATGACACCTTGAAGGAATCATCGTATTTACCGTTGCATAAACTATAATACGGCCTTCTCTTAGTCAAATCTCTTTTGCCACTCCTGCATTCTCGACGGCCCAAAAGCCATCTTATATACCATATACAATGTCTTTTATAGTATATAAGGTCAATTTTCTATTAGTGTAGTCAACTTTTTTAGTCTAAAATAATCACTTAGTTGCCAAGAATTTCTTGCAAAGTGTGGGTAGCCCTCCACATTAAACACTTTAGGAGCGCTCTCAATAAAAGTTGAGTATACGAAAGAACATAATAGCAGCACAACTCACTACCCACTTGTTGCAGGACCTTACAACAAAAAGAAAGGAAATGCCATCTTTACTGATTTTGGATGGAAACTGAATGTGAAAGTAGCAACACACCAAATTAAAACTAATCACTAAACTATGCGGTTAGGGAAAATAGGGTCAAACCCACAAAAAATTCAATTTAAATTTAATTAAAACCAATCAACAAATAACAAAGGGATGATTTTTGGAAAAGTTTTGTGAAAAAAAATTAAAAACTAATTTTAAAAAAATAGAATATAGATGAGAAAGCTGTTAAAAAGAAATAATAAGTCAATTACTATGAGATCAATCATTGATCAAATAAGATAATTGAACAGTTGATTTTAGAATTTGTCTTACTCAAATTCCAATAATTTAATTAGACCTTTTTCTCGTAACAAGAAACAAAATCCCTAACTCAATCAAATAAACTTAAGTTTTACTAATCAATAGATTTAATCAATTAAATTGCATTGAACATGAAGACATTATCAATGTCAAATAACCTAAAACAAAGTTCGTTAAATCTCTTGCAATTTGATTCAAGTAATTCTCTATTGCAAACCAAGCTCGTAACTGAAACTTAATTTAACAATAGTTGCTACTTGGCGAATTTAGCAATCTTAGCAATAATATCTAAACCCTAACAATATAATCATGCAAATTAATCTACTTGATCAAGTCAAATCAATAAACATAATTAATAAGTTGAAAACAAGAATTGCATAAATACTCAACAATAAAGATCAAATCTAAAAACAAAACAAATCTCATAACCCTATATCAAAATAACTTACTTTATGTTCTTGCTAACAAAAGAAAACTACTCACAAGACATGATTTAAAACCAAAGAAAAGATAAAAGAAATTTTCCCTGAGGAAATAATCTTTTTGTCTTCGGGAATCTTCTAGTAATCAATCTTGAATTCTCTGTCTAAAGCTTATGAGAAGTGCCCTATTTATAAGAGTTTAAGACTCCTTAAAAGATATATTTTCCGAAAAGAATACTAGAAATAAAATAATTACCTAACAAAAATTCCATTACAAAGAGAAGTGTCTTAAGAAAGTAACTCTAAAATAAAAACCCTAAACGAAGTCCCTTGTGGTCCGGTGCCAGCTATGAAGTGTTAGGCACCAGATGACATTCAAGTTCATTCAAAAATTGGTTAATTCCAGTAGCTATTCAGCTCTGTGTCACGTGGTCAGTTTGGAGCCAAATGGTGCTTGCTTGGTGCCGGATGACTTCCTTTTGTTTGTCATTTCACTCTTGATAGTGCCATTTTCTTCATTTCCATACCGAACTTCAATTTTTCCCTATTTATCCAATTTATAACTACAAACAAAAATCAAGTATAGGGAAGTAAAATTCATCACAAATTTGCATAATTAAGCTAAGTTGTTTAAATTGATGACATAAAAAGTGGCATAAACTTAGCTTAAATATGCAAAAATCATTCCCCTACACTTAGACTTTTGCTTGTCCTCAAGCATAATGATTCAACTCCAAACATCAAAACAACAAACACAAGCCTCATAATGAAATCTCCAAACCAAAACACAAGGGAACCAATTATATAAGAAATCATAATCCAATTTTTATCAAACCACAAAACCCATAAAAGAAAAAAAATGCATCAAGTATATGACAACTTTACATGATTTAAATATAAAAGACTGAATTCATCATCAAACATAACCTCAAAAATTTTTAAATCTTCAAGTTTTAAAAATTTAAGTTTACCAAAGACAAGATCACAACAATTAAGTTAGCTCAATCGAAGAATAAAATAAGTAACATTAAAAAGAAAGAAATCACAACCATAAGTTTGTCAATGCACACACTCTCCACTAATGATACAAATAAGTCTACTCGGATCAAATAGGACTTTTGGCTTGTAATGTTACCTTTTTGGAATTGGCTACAAACAAAGGATAAGGATAAGAAAAATTTATCATATGAGAGAATATATAATTTTAAGTGAAGGCCATAACTCATATCAAAAATATTTTACAACAAGAATCATCGTTCTCTCATTGTTCTCCTTTTGTTAGAGCATCACCCCCTTTCCTTCTTTCCTTTTTTTTTCCTTTCTCATCCTTTTTTTCATTTTTTTTTAATTTTCAACTTTCATCAACAATAATAAATAGCACTTCCTTTTTTTTCCCAAAAATAATTCTTGTATCCTCTCTTCACCTTCATTACTCACCCTTCATCAAATTCTTGGCAAAAAATAAGTTCTAAAAGAATTTGACCTCTATTCTCTCAAAATTCATTCAAGCATAGGGTGGTAGAAAAGTAAATAAAGAGATTTAATATCAAAGAAATATAATAGTTAGAAAACTATCCTCATTTCGGCTCAAATTGGGACCAAGGGATATATAATATAAAAGGGTAGGCTTAAAGAAAGGCTCAAACAAGTCAAGGAAGGCCTTATGTCATCCCTGAGTTAACCACATTTCTGTGTATTTCTCTTCAAGCATGTGTAAAGACAAGTTTTAGAGTGATAATGTCCAAAATAAGGCTAAAAGTGAAATTCAAGATCAAAATAACTCTTTCGAACAACCTTTTTCTTTAGAATAAAAAGTATCATGAAGATTTTTATAAGAAAATTCATTTTAAGAGGTTAAATAAGATTCAAAATCAAGTTTTCATACTTCTATTTTGTAAAGTTGTGTAATTTGAGGTTAAAACTTTTGGGATTTGAAGAAAGAAAGAAAAGTTCAAATGATTTCAAATACAAGAAATTCCAAAAAAAATTATGTCTAGGTTCAAAAACTCATAATCATATCATTGGAAACATAAAACAAAAACATGCAAAATGAAAAAGAACGACATACAATATGAAGAAACATAATAAGACACACAAAGAAAAGACAACACCCCCATACTAAATGGCACAAAGAAAATAATTATGAGGGAAAAGGTAGAGATATAGTCACCTTCTATGAGAGAGCTCACCAAAAAGCTCCTCGTACGACTCCAACCGACCATTGAAAGAGTTGACTGTGAAACCATATGCATTGAGTTACAGTCCAAATTGAGCTTGCATTGTTGTTTGCTTGGAGGTAGACAGGATCTCAAGAACTGCAACACCACCCTACTCCATGGCTACTATTTCATCCCCCTCTACGACTTGAGCTTGCACTAAATTGTGCATTTCATGTGCCAAATCCCGTCCCTACTAACCGTATATCTGATATTACGCATAGTGATAGGTGTGATAATAGCCTTCAATCTAGGACCTACAAACTCATCAAGTGGAAGTCCAAAAAATTGGAGAATAGAAGTGAGAAACGTGGATAACAAAAAGCCTTATGAACATTAGGGGGTTGTTGAACTACTTCACGCATGTTCTGAATAATAATTGTAGGTAAAGAGATGCCAACAATAGAATATCTAAACCATGAAACATGTGATAAAGTAGATAAACATCTATAAAAAGTAATTCATTGCTAGATGAAGTTTTGAAAAAAATGTTATGATTAAACAGGTAAGCCAAAACTCTTTTCTGACCATCCAATTACTTGACAAGTAAAGCTTCTAATTAACTCACTATTGAGTGAGTCAAGCTAAGATTATATAATGCAGTAGTGACGGAAAAATCAATATCCGAATCAAGTGCATCCATTTTGTGGGTTTAAAAATGACCTAGGTTAGGAATATTAAGTATTTGAGCAAGATTATCACCATTTAAATGAATATGCATTCCCCTAACATTTGTGTCGATTGTGATCAATTCTTTAGCAGATGTATTCAACATATTAGCTTAAAATTCTTCCACTAATTGGGGATAGTAAAGGGTAGGGAATGAAGAATAGAACTCCATCCTAGGATGGTACAATGGTATTGATGTGAAGTTCATCATCTAAGGTGGGATCAATACTTTGCTCAAAAATTCAAGAATGATTTGTTCTTAGTTCTAATCATTGTTCATTTTTAAAAAAAGTGAAACGGATATGATCAAAAAGCATTGGAAGGGATTCGACATTGGAAGGGGAGAATCTTCATTTCTCCCATGGCTTCTCACTCTCTTCTCCTTTCCAGGCATTTTATCAAACACGTGGGGTGTGTGCAAAATGTTGCAAGAACTAAGTGAAAATAACACAAGAAGAGAACACCCCAAAACACAAAGAACAATACTAAAGCACAAAATAAACAAACAACTCAACAAAATCTCCAATTAATTCAAACCCATTCTCCTCCAATCAACCACAAAATGCAAAAAACTAAGCAAAATCTACCAAAAAGAATGTAAAAGAATGAAATTATAAAACTTCCATGGCAAGAATTTACCACTTTAAGAACCCCCAATGTTGAATTTAGGTTGTGAAAAAAATGTAGGTATAAAGAGGGTTTAGAAAGAGAGATAAGATGTAGATTTATAGGGAAAGAGATGGGAATCCAGACTTCAAAACTAATTTTTAAAGTACAATTGTTTTCTCTTCTTTTAAGAAGATAAGAAAATAAGATTTTTTTAAAAAAAATTTTAAATTACAAAGTTTTTTAGATATATTAAATTATGCATTTGATTTTAGACAAAAATCTTACTTATATGAGAAAACCTTTTCAAGAACTACTGAAAAAAGATAAAATGCATAATACTCTTTGTTATGATAGATTGTAAGTTACCTTGAAGCTCCTTCAGAAAGACTAAGCTCAGCCTGAATTCGTTTGATACTTTCACGCTTATGGTAGATAGAGATTACAGAAAAGAAGAGTAAAGAACTTTCAATTTCCAATTTAAGGCTTCTTCAGATTTTAAAATCCGGACTTCAAAACTAATTTTTTAAGTGCAATTATTTTCTCTTCTTCTTCTTCTTCTATTATTATTATTATTATTATTATTATTATTTCATTTTGTAAGATTTATGCCTTTTTTTTAGAAAGGGCTAATCCATTTTTTAAGCATAAGTCTATAAAAGTATCTAAATGTTTAAGATGAGACTCTATCTACCATACGCCTGAAAGTAGGAAACAAATTTTGAAAAAACATATTTTTGGAAGTTTTTCCAACTGTTTGAGTTAATCAAAAAAGGAAATTCACTTTTTTAAAATTATTTAGATTTGGGTCAACCCAACCAGAATCAAAAACCATTTCCCTAACAAATAATATCAAACCCATTTCTTCCCAAAAGTCAATATAAAACGGTTCCTTCAATCAAACCAAAGAAGCAACTTCTTCTTCTTCAATCATCCTATTATATTTCTCAAACTTACAACAAAAAGAAGCCCTAGCCTCAATCTGCCTCCCAAACCAAGGCAGTTGCCGATAATCGGAAGCTTGCAATAAATTTCTGGTGAACTATGTACTCATCATGTCCTTGGAGATTTGGCCAAGAAGTATGGACCTTTGATGCAATTGAAGGTTGGTGAAGTTTTAACAATTGTTATCACTTCCCCAGAAACAACCAAGAAATTTCAATGATATAAATTTCTCTCAAAGACCTTTCGATGTATTTTCTTTCAAGATTATATCTTATGACTTCAAAGACATTGTTTTCTCTCCATATGGAAACTATTGGAGAGACCTTAGCCAAATCTTGATCCCGGAGCTTCTAATTTCAAAGCGGGTGCAAACTTATCTATCAACCCGGGAAGAAGATATCTTAAATATAATCAGATCAATAATACTTTTGCATGACCAGGGACAGACTGTCAATATCACCCCAAAGAATTTCTCATTGAGTTTTTTTTTTATCATGGCCAGGATAGCTTTCGGGAAAAGAAACAAGTACTATAAAAGATTTGATGAGCTAGTTGTGGATAATACCAAGTTCGTATTTGAATTGAGCATTTCAAACATATTCCGTTCTTTGAAATTTCTTGAGTGTGAGTCTGCAAATTGGGGAAAACTGAATGAAGAAGAAGAAGAAGAAGTTGTTGCATTGGTTTGATCAAAGGAATAGTTTCATATTAAATTTGGGCAGAAGTGGGTTTGTTATTATTCAAGGAAATGGTTTTGGATTTAGGTCGACAAATCCAATTTTTTTTTAAAGTGAATTTCCTTTTTGCCCCTCTCAAACAGGTTAAAAACTTCCCAAAACATTTTATTCAAATTTGGACCAATGGTGTAAAAAAAAAAGATTGAGTACCAAATATTTATATATATATATATATAT